>PVIW01002895.1:0-192859 GCA_004026585.1 Noctilio leporinus | reverse complement strand
CTACCTACACCTCCTTCTTGACTGAAAGTCCTGGAAAATCTTCATGAAAGTGACATTTCAGTACTGTCATGAAGGATGAAACAGTTCTCCATGTGGAGAGAGGGTAGACAGACACCCAGACACCCTGCACAGATTATCCTGTGCCAAGAGAGGTGTGAGAAGGAACACACAGGTTTTGTGGGTGGCTGCAGTGCATGTTGCATGGCAGAGTGAGGCTGAAAAAGGATGGGGCCAGATTAGACAGTACCTGGTGTGCCCCGCACAGGCATTTCTTTTTCATCATGCAATAAATGTGTTTTAGCCAGAGAATGAATGTTTTGTAACAAAAATTTGTGCCTTAAAAAAGATAAACTAAATGGCAATGGGGATGAATTGAATGGAGAAGAGACCAGAATGAGAAGACCCATTCATTAATTAATTCATTATTGAGTAACTACCATTATGCTAGGTACCGCTCTAAATGCTGACACATAGAAGTAAATAAAATGAACCATCATGGTCATGAAGCTTATATTCTAGTATAGAAGGAAGGTAATTAGCAAAATAAATAAGCAAGGCCTGGCTGGTATGGCTCAGTTGAAGCATCATCCCATAAACAAAGGGTTACAGGTTTGACTCCCAGTCAGGGTACATACCTGGGTTATTCAGTCCCCAGTCTGGGTGCATACAGAGACAACCAACTGATGCTTCTCTCTCACATTGATGTTTCTCTCTCTCTCCCTTCCGCTCTCTAAAAAGCAATGAAAAATTGACCTTGGGTGAGGATAAATACATATATATATATATATATATATATATATATATATATATATACATATATACATATATATATATATATAGTATATTGCATATTTTATATATATATTATTAGGTTAGATGGTAATAAATTAATAAATACCAAAGCGTAAATTAAAGTAGGAAAATGGGATAGCAAGTGTTAGAGGCTTACAATTTTAGATGGTATAGTCCTCAAAGATTTTGTTAAGAAGGTAACATTTGAGGAAAAATCTGAAAGAAGCGAAAAAGATGATCATGCAGATATTTGAGGAAGAGTAACCCAATCAGAGCAAAGAACAAGTCAAAGACCCTGAGATGGGAAGATGATTGACTTGCTGGAGGGAAAAGAGGTGAGTATAGCTAAAATGAGAACACAGTGAGCAGATGCAGTCGGAAAGGTAACTAGGGTCAGGAGACCATTGCAGCTGTAGGAATCCTAAGGGTCAAATGCTTAACTAATACAGGCGCCCTGATGAAGAACAGTAAATATAGTCAAGAAATATTTCTACATTAGAGGGTGACAATTGTTGTCTAAATGGAGTACCGATGGAGGAACAAAAGATTCCAGAGTTTCTACTTGGCATGTCTGGTAAAACATATGCCATTAATTTGAATAAGAGAAGCAGGAAGAGGGAATTTCAAGGAGAAATATACAGGATTCAGGTCTGTATTGAGCTTGAGATGTCTGAATATATTTCATCAAGAGGTGATCATTGATAATTGAAAATATGAGCCCAAGCTATGACAAGTGAGCTAGAGATAAAAATTTGGACAAAAATTCTAGTTAAATCCAAATCTTAGTCTGTTGATGCTGCTATAACAAAAATACCATAACATGGGTGGCTTAAACAACAAATACGTATTTCTCACCATACTAGAGGCTGGAAGTCTGAGATCATGGCGCTGGTAAATTTCTGCTTCATAGACGGTGACTTCTTGTTGCATCCCCACATGGTGGAAGGAGGAGAGAGCTTTGCTCTCTGGGCCTCTATTTTTTTTTAATTTTATTGTTGTTGTATTACATCCATCCCCTTTTTGCTCCTCTGTCCCCCTCCCCACCCACCCATTCCCCCCAAAGTCAATCCCACCTGTTGTCCATGTCCATGGTTCCTTTATACTAGGTTCTTGTCTAAGCTGCTCCCCTTTCTGGGCCTCTTTTTAGGGCACTAATCCCATTCATGCCGGCTTCACCTTCTTGACCTAATCACCTCCCAATGATTACTCTACCTCCTAATACCATCACCTTGGGAGTTAGGTTTCAACTTATGAATGGGTGGGCAGGGCACATGAACAGATCATAGTAATTCATAAAGTGGATGAGATTGATGGCCTAGCTAGTGTTATAAAATAAAAAAGGGACCAAGGACGGAACCATGGAAAAGACCAGGTTTGCAGGGCCTGGCAAAAGGGGAGGAAGAAAGCAAAAGAGCCTGAGATAATGTTTGCAGCGGGGGGAAAAGAACTCCGGAGAAACCAAACAGATGTCCTATGCCGTTTCCACCTGTACCTTAAGACTTCTGTGGAATCAGAAAGTCTGTGCCAACAGTTACCAAGCAGGTGGTTTCTCTTGGCATTTAATAACTTTGCCAACAGGTAGCACTAACAGCCAATCGGGTTGCAAAATCCTAATGTAAACTCTTTTTTTAAGTGGTTTTGGCTTTCCTCTTACTTTTCTCTTTCTCGTATCCCTGACTCTAATTTCTCCTTTCTGTCTGCTTTTCCCTTTCTTTCCTACCTCCTCTCTTTCCCACTGCCCTTCCCTCTGATGATCATTTCTTAATTCTCAGATGGCATTCAGAGATAGTTTTTTGATCTCTAATATAGCTCTTAAAATTAGAAAAACATTTTTTTTTAGGTCACATAGGTCAGATTTAGCATTTATTATTATATGTCTCCCAAAAAACATTTTTGAAGATACTTTACCATTACTGGTTTTCTTGTGTGTGTGTGTGTGTGTGTGTGTGGTTTTGTTTTTAAAATGAACAGTTTCAGCATCAATAATTAAGTTTCTTCACTTTAGGTTCTTAATGAAGCCAATGTTTTTTAAAGGCAGAGACCATGTGTTTTTATTAACTTTGTTTTTATTGTTGACACTATTGCAGATGTCCCTTATTTCCACCCAGCACCTCCCTGCCCTCTGACCATCATCACATTGTTGCCTATGTCTATGGGCTATGCATGTATTTCCTTTGGCTGTTCTCATCATCTTCTTCCATCCAGTCTCCTCCACTCTCTCCTTAAACAGATGTCAATCTGTTCCATGAGTTCATGCCCATTTCTATGTTGTTGATCAAATTAGGGACCATGTGTTTTGAGCTGCTATTTGAGTGAATCATGCAGGCATAGCATCATCCTAGGTTATGTCAGGGACATGCCAAAACTCAATCTCACTTTCTTACTCCTTGACTTTTTCAGTCCCAGCAGCTGTCACCAATTTGCAGATCACAGAGAACTCTACCAGACACCTGTCCTTCAGCTGGAGCCCCTCAGAGGGAGAGCTCAACTGGTACAACATCTTTCTGTACAATCCAGATCGAACTCTGCAGGACAGAGCTCAGGTTGACCCGCACGTCCAGAGCTTTTCTTTCCAGAACTTACTGCAAGGACGGGAGTACAAATTGGTGATTGTAACCCACAGCGGGGAGCTGTCCAATGAGTCTTTCTTATTGGGTAGAACAGGTAAGACTGAGGCCCAAGCAGTAATGAATAGCCGGGAAACTGTCGCAATAGTCATTGGTTTTTCCTCGACTTATCCTTAGTTTGCTATTCTATCCAGGATATAGCTTTTTATGAAATTTATGACCTTCAAGCTTGCTGACCCTAAATCAGATGTCTGATTATACATCAGAATGGTTTTTACACTGGCTTCTGCTTTGTTGCCTCCACTTGTTTACCTCATAGAGTTTGATGAAAAAAATGAATCAGGTTCCTCTGCTTGCAAAAGGGTTATAACCCATTATGGCTCAATTCAAGCTGTGCCCTTACTCTTTCTACAAGAAGTAGATGGAGTTGAGGGCAGGTCTGGAAAAGGGCAATGGCAAGTGGAACCAACAAACAGGCTGCTATGAATCAAAAACACAGCACTGGATGAAGCAAACACCAAGAAAATGAGAGGGTGAAACATCTCTCTGGGCTGCAAATAAATTAGATCTACTCTTTTTGCATAATAATCTGAGCCCATTATGTCATTTTTCTATTCAATTTTTTTTCCACTTGACAGTAGTTGTTTAGTGAGTGCTGTGTGTCCCAGACCCTGGGCTCATGGCTGGAATATGACAGTGAGTAAGACAGATGGCACCCTGACTTCACAGGGCTCTGCATTAGTGGAAGGAGAGGAGCAGGGAAGAGTAGATGTTAAAAGGAAGTGATTTTGGAACATGTTAAATTCTAAGAAGGAAATAAACAGTACATTGTGATAGGGAGTGACTTGGCAGGACAGGAAACTACATGAGGCAGAGAGAGGGTGCTTCAGCTAAAACCAGAGGGAGCCATGAGGAGAGCACATTTCAGACACCCAGCAGAAGTCCTCAGTTTGTCTTTTGAAGGGAATGGGAAGGAGCAGCAGATAACCCCAAAGCATGAACAGACTGGCCTACATGTTACCATTTCTGTGGCAATCTGCGCTCGGCACATCTTCTGTTATCTGATCAATAACGTTAAAACTTCCTCCAACAAGGGACAACAGTCTTCGCTCTTCAAAGAATTGGAAGGGATGCTCCTACCCATGGGACAGGTGCCAACATAACCAATTTATAGAAAGGTAGAAGCAACTGATGGGAAAGAGCATGAAAGAACTAAGAACCTAAAAACCAGAGAGGGAGTGAGGAAGCCTGAAGAGGGATGTCATGGTAAAGGTGGCCACAAGTGAGATGGGGCTGCAACCTTTTATGAACACTTTTAGGGCTTTTATGAGCTAAGGTATAAGTTATTTGACCAATTTTAATCAATTATTTCCAAAGATTTCATTTTATATGTTCATAAGAGGACATGTGGTAAGCATATAAAAGCTGCCTGTTGTTTTGTTTTAACTTGTGCCTCTTCTCTAGACCACATTCCCTTAAACCTAAGTGACCTGAAATGTAGGCAAAATCTGACTCTGCTATAGGAACTATTTACTCATATGCCCAATGCAGGTCCTATTTTCACTTGTCAGCCCAAGTGCCTTTGTTTCTGTTTTGTTTTTAGTAAAGGCTTCTTCCCCCTCTGTTTCAGTCCCTGCCTCTGTGAGTAACCTCAAGGGATCAAATCGGAATATGACAGACAGTCTCTGGTTCAGCTGGAATCCATCCCCTGGGGACTTTGACTTTTATGAGCTGGTTCTCTATAACCCCAATGGCACAAAGAAGGAAACCTGGAAAGAAAAGAACTTGACAGAGTGGGGTTTTCATGGCCTTGTTCCTGGAAGGAAGTATACCCTTCGTGTGATAACTCACAGTGGCGATCTCAGAAACCAGGCCACAGGCGAGAGCAGAACAGGTAAGAAGCCCAGTTACCAATGGCCAAGTATTGGTGAGAAGTAGCTTCTGAAGACACATTTTAATTATGGTTTTAATAAAAAGAAATACAGTCAATAATATAGTGTGCCATATTTAACCCCCTGAACTTGGGGTGGCACAATGATACAGCAGAAAAATGAAACAGACTTTAGTTAAAATGATCTAAGTCCTTAGCTTAGCTCTACCTCTTACAAAGTGAAACTGGGCAGGTCATGGAGCATCTCTAAGCCTCAGTTTTCTTGTCTGTAAATTGGGGATAATCACATCATCATCATCATCATCATCATCATCATCATATGACTATGAGCAATACTTCCTAAGGTTTTGTTTGTTTGTTTCCCTTAGGCACACAAAGATAACATTAATGTATCTGTGTGCCATGCTGGGGTCACAGACAAAGCCATCTGAAATTGGCTACAGTCTGTGAACTTTAGCCCTCACATCTCAAAATATGATGGAATCGATACCTTGGCACACTCATGCTCCATAGCACTGTGGTAAGGAAGCTGTGGTTACGCAAATTAAAGAAAATATACATAAAACACTTGAGGACAGTGCCTTACACATAGTAAACACTATAAATACAAGCTGCTATGATTATATTACATTTTATCTTCCTGTAAAGTACATTTAAAGTATACCTAATGTTGCTCAGCTATCTTATTTGTGTATGTTGTGGCACAGAAGTGATGACCTGACTATTTACTTCCTCCTACATATAGCCCCAAGTCCTCCTAGTCTTATGTCATTCACTGATGTTGCAAACACATCCTTGGCCATCACCTGGAAGGGGCCACCAGACTGGACAGACTACGATGACTTTGAGGTGCAGTGGCTACCCAGAGATGCAATCACAGTCTTCAACCCCTACAGCAACAGAAAATCAGAAGGACGCATCGTGTATGGTCTCCGTCCAGGGAGATCCTATCAATTCAGTGTCAAAACTGTCAGTGGTGACTCCTGGAAAACCTACAGCAGACCAATCTCTGGATCTGTGAGGACAAGTATGACATGTTTTGCTACCCTTGGTCTCAGTTGACATGAGGAAGTAGTGTATGTTATAACCTCCAAGTTGATGGTGTTTGGTTTAAATCCATATTTTACTTGCAATTAGTTAGATTGAATTTGGGCAGAAGTCTATACAGATTTGTTCATTTATTAAGTGCTAACAACAGTGAACAATAAAGAAATAATCTCTGCCTTCATCAAGCTTACAATCAGGTGGCAGGTACTATCATGAAAAACAATGACATTGTGGGTGTGATGAAGAGAGCATTTGGCACTACAGAAATCCATGGTGGTGGCATCTGACCCAATACAAGGGAGCTTCCTGGAAGAAGAAACATCCATATCAAAACCTAAGAAAAGGACTAGATTTGCCAGGTAGAGGTGGGGAAAGAAGTGGAACATATTCTAACTAGAGACATTAAAATATTCCAAGACTGGGACAGGGAGGGGAACAGAAAGCAATTTAGTAGGCCAGAGCATAAAAGGTGCAGATTGGGAAAATCAGGTTATAAACTGTCTTAAGAAGCATGATAACAATCTTAAAATTTATCCTCAATCATTTGGAGTCACTGAAGGATTTTTGGCCAGGATATCATAATCAGACTTGTACTTTAGAAAGTCACCCTGGTACAGTGTTAAAAATAGGCTGAAAGGCACAAACTAGAAACATTAAGGCATATTGTAATAAATCCTGAAGAGAAAAACATCTTAATAATGAAATATATATCCGTTTCTTCTCAAAGGCATTTTGGGATTGATGAACAAACCTCAAAGAAACAATGGCTTTTTGGTATAAAAACCTCAATCCAAAGATTTATTTCTCATTAATACCTAGAAAATGTAGCTTCTCAGATCAGATAGTGTCCATTGATAAAATACCTAGTTGAAAATTAGACATTTATGCTAGTAGTTGTTTTGTTTATTCAGCAAACATTTACAATTTTTTTTTTTTTTTTTTTTTTTTTTTTGCTATAACAGTTACAATTTGTGCTCCATATTGTATCCAAAGACCAGTTTGGGATCAAATGGGCATGTGTCAAGATAAATATGTGAAAAACAACAAAGAGCTTTTGTTTTCTAACAAGCGCAGGGTGGGTTTTCAGTGTCTTATTGTGGAATGTGTGGTTGAATCACAGGTGTGCAGTTTAAGAGCTCAGTAGATGCTGGGCTGGTCCGATCCCACCTGGAGGATTACATTCAGTCCTGGATGCAGGTGTTTAAGAGTGCCATTTACCAAATGGGGCATGCCTAAGAGGAGAGCAGCCCCCAAGTGGAGAGAGGGACATGGTGCTGAATCTTATGAGGACCAGGCTAATGAAACTTGGAGGATTGCATTAGTTAGGTCTGGGTTTGGCTATATGGGTAAAAGAAAACCCAAAATAAAAGTGCTACACAAAATAGAAGTTTGTAATTCTCATGTAAAATCATTCCAGCAGCCAATTACTCACAAATAAGCTCCAACCAGGATAAATAATAATTTGTAGTTCTGTATCATCCATCTTCCCACTCCTCCCAGCCTCACCCTTGGTGTCTGGATGTATAGTTTTTTCTACCTAAAATGTCCTTCCCAATATCTGGGTGAGGTGTCATCCCTGCCAGAAAACCTTTGCTAACCCCTACCCACCATTAGCTTCACAGTATCTTCTTTTCCCATTTTTTTTCTGGTACACTATCCTTTCTACCTTATTGTGGCTATTTTGGAGTCCTCTCTCTTCCTAGAAGTTAAGGATAATGTATTCACCTCTCTGCTATGTTCCTAGAAGAGCACCTTGCACATAGTAGGAATCATTTCTTAGTGAATGGAAACGAGACCTGAATCTTGGAAGTCAGGTTGGATTTAAAGGAGAAAAAAGAAACTGAGGGAAGAGATAAAAGCAAGTTTCCATATTATTTTTTGCATGATTTATCAGAATTGTGAACTAGATGGGCTATTTGAAAAGACTTTCTTCAAGGCTGAAAAGGAAGGTGTCTTTGGGTCTCAGCTCTATTTGGTTTGAAAGGAGTTGAAAAGTTTAACAAGCAGTTAACGTTTGAAAAGACAGCCACTGTTACTGCTTGTCTCAAATACCATTTCTTTTTAGGAGTCTTTTTGATGAGTTGACGTCATTGATTATCACCATCTGAAGACTGTTACTGTATTTTGTGCTATGGTCAACAGAACAATGAATCAGGCTTTTAAAAGTTACCCTTTGTGAAGGCTTTGACACCTAGAATGAAATAAGGTGGTCTACACCTAGGTTTCAAGTTCTGGTTCAGAGCCTGAAAGCTTCTTGGAAATTCCTGGAGAAAAGCAAGGCAGGTCTCAGGGGGATCACCCCAGCGTAGCACTCCTGACCTCAATGCACATTTAAAACACAGACCAGAACATCTTTGATTTTACCTGTTGGGGAACTGAGAACATTTTTTATTGCTTGGTTATTTTTAAAGAGAGTGAGTGAAAGAAACATTGATTTGTAATTCCACTCACTGATGCATTCGTTGGCTGATGCTTATATGCGCCTTTATCAGGGATTGTGCCCTCAGTGTATTGGGACAACACTCTAACCAACTGACCTACCCAGCCAGGACAGAACTTTTCTTTTTTAAATGGCTCAGGTGCTAAAATTAGAATTCAAAAATTACCTATTTAAATTGTACAATTTAGCTTTATAGGTATATAAATAATTAGAAATGGTAGGCATGCTGCTGATTGGGGCAGTCTACAGAGTTTCTTATTAACCAGTACAATCACATTAGTGCTTTTCTTTCATACTGAATTCTTTACTCATTGTTTTGTCATTCACAACCAATAAGGTCAGCTATCATTCACCGGGTCCTTCCTAGGTCAGGCAGTCTGTCAGGCAGAAGAAAATGAATGACTGTACGCAGAGGGGCATAGACTGCTGTGGTCTGCATGGGGAACTACAAGCAGTTTTAGTGCCATGGAGTGTGAGCAGAAAGGAGAGGGGAAAACAATGGAAGAGGGAAACAGTACCCAGAGGATAACAGGTCAGCAATGCCATCTCTTAAGTTTCTCATTACAAAAGCTAGCATTTATTGAGCAATTGCTACATCAGCCACTGTTCTAGGTGGCTGTGCAAGTTAAGACTCATTGAATCATCACAGTAACTATATGATGATTGTTGATCATAATTTCCCCACTTCACAGAAGGGGCACAGGTATGTTTAATAACTTGCCTAAGAGTGCAGAGCTGGTAAACAGAATTTGAATTCAGGCAGGTTGAGCTGTACTCTTGACTTCTAGTTCACTCTGCCTTACCTTTGCATCTGACTTCCGTCACTTGATTTCAGTACCCACGTGTACATTTCTGTTTCCATCTCATTGGCACCTGGTGATTTTCTAAAGGGACAGCATTTTCACTTTTAGTATTTCTCAAAATAGAATCTGGCAGGCAAACAGACATTATCTTGGCGGTCTATGAGAACTGGTTCCTCAGAAAACAATCCAAGTTAAGCTTAGGGATTATTTATTTAGATGTCTGCGATAGTTGGACCCACAGGACCCGGGAAAAAAAAGTATCTCACAGAGTCGTGAAATGTGTCCCTTCCTTTCTCTCTCCTTTAGAGCCTGACAAAATACAAAACCTGCATTGCCGACCTCAGAACTCCACAGCCATTGCCTGTTCCTGGATCCCTCCTGATTCTGACTTTGATGGGTATAGCATCGAATGCCGGAAAATGGACACTCAAGAAGTTGAGTTTTCCAGAAAGCTGGAGAAGGAAAAATCTCTGCTCAATATTATGATGCTAGTGCCCCATAAGAGGTACCTAGTGTCCATCAAGGTGCAGTCAGCTGGTATGACCAGCGAGGTGGTGGAAGACAGCACTATCACCATGATAGACCGTGAGTGTCCCTGGTGGTATACATCTGATGTGCACCTTTATCTTGTCTGTCACTGCCACTCATTTCCACAGTTCACTTCCACATTATCATGTGTTGTTGTCACTTAGAGAAGAGGACCTAAAAGGCTCTAGGAAATGGAAACATTTCTCTGCATAAAGTACCTTGGCAGCAAACAAGTTAAAAAATCTTAAAGTACCTAAATGAGTTAGTATTTAAATACATCACTTTGCCTGATACAGTTAGAGCTGTGATGGAGCTTTTAAGCAATTTGATGCTATAAGCCCAAAACATCCTGCTGAGGAGCTGCCTCTTTCATTGTTTAATGTGTCACTGGCAGGTGACTTCCTCAGCCTACTTCTCTTCAGAAGAGTAGGTTTTCTTGATTACACACACACACACACACACACACACATGCACACACACTGAACATGTGGTTGAGTGGAAACCTTCATTTTGCCCATTTTTCACATGTAAAAGCAGAGCTGTGACCCTTCTTGTTTCCTTCCCCAGGCCCTCCTCCCCCACCACCACATATTCGTGTGAATATAAAGGATGTGCTCATTAGCAAATCTTCCATCAACTTTACTTTCAACTGCAGCTGGTTCAGTGACACCAATGGTGCCGTGAAATACTTCACAGTGGTAGTGAGAGAGGCTGATGGTAAGTGAATGCTCTCTGTTGTAAGATGGAGGATTTCTCCCTCAAAGGTCACTGTGGGGGTCCTTCTATCATTCTGTCTCTGCCAGATGCTGGGAGATGTAACAGAAAACTGCTCAAAGGCTCTTTCAACAATAAAGCCTATTGTCTGCTGGTTATAATTATTAAATGAGTGAATAACAATAATTATAGCAACCACAATAGTAATAACAATAATCATCACTTATTGAGCCCATACTATCTGGCAGGCACTGTCGGAAGTGCATTACGTGTCCTGACTCATTCACTCTCCTTCACTGCTCATTCAGTCCTGTTCTCTGCTCTCTGGGTCTGCCAATAAGCAGCAATATGCTTCAGCTGCCTTCCTCCGTCCCTGTCTCAAATACCTCAGCCAATCCCATGGCTCCCAAACCACCCACCAATTCACAAAACTATTCAAAAGCTTGAGGGAGGAAAAAGATGATCATAAAAAAGCATTCCTCTGTTCTCAACTGCATTTTCAATAGTATGTTTTATTCTCTAGTTATTTCATTCTCAAATTATTCAGTGTCTTCTTAATTCCTATAGACCAGGCAGATACTAGGTTGTTAACAACATTCCACACAACCATTGAGTATGATCTTTAGGGATTACTATAGATATCAATGTTTGTTAAAATACAACAGTATTGTATTTTGGTGTACATGTGTCTGGAAGTGAATTTGCCACTGTTGTTTCCCCAAAATAAATGTTTGTGTCTGGAATGACACTGACTTATTTTGCATGTCTTATATTTTTCAAAATTGTTTAAGGTGCTGCACATGAGTTTCCTTGACCATTCTAACTATTTATGGAAATGAGAAACTTTAAACCCGACAAATGTCAGAGCTAAATAGTAGTTTACTCTTACTGGGTATAGAATATCTTAATTACCTGTACCAAAGTTGGGTATGCATAATTAATTAAATAATTTCAAGGGTCAGTGGTGCATTCTTCGCACCTCATAACTGAAGATAAAATGAACTATCGATGTAAGTAGGCTACAATGAAGATAATATTTTACTACATGGATAAAAAGCAGTGATCAAAAGGAAGTCACACCCCAGAAAACAAGATAGGTTTCAATTACCAATATCCATGGGGATGGGCTGTGCTCCCTGGTGATCTAAGGAAACAATCCATCTCGTGTAAATGGTATTTGTAGCACATGTTATCATCCTAAAGGCTACTTTCCTTTTCAACTACAGCCAACAAAATAACATTTTCAACATCCATGTATTTTGAGCAAATATTATTAAACAAGTGTTCAGGATGCAATGAACCCCAACCGTACCACTTCTTTAAGTTCATTGTAAATAGTATTCGATCTCCATAATATTTATCTTCCTAATTATGCTTTCCTCCAGCCACCACCAAAACTGGTTTGCAGTGCCAAAACACACAGCAGGCTGGGTGGACATGGGGAGAGTTCTGGGAAGCGTTCTTCGTGAGGGGCCAAATGCAAGCCAGAATTAAACTCTACTCAAGATAACGGTCCTGTACCCAGAACAGTAATCAGACTGGGTGTGGCACGAGGGACGTGCTGGTGCGGCAACTGCTCTGGCCTTAGGCTTGATTTCTCTTATCTTTCCCCTGTTTCCCAGGTCATAGGGATTTCCTTATTAGCTTAGCTACAATGATTATTGGCAAGGTAGAGGGCTTATTGAGTAAGTTGACTCTCACAGGCAGTGTTTCACTTTCTGGAGGTGTGATATCCTCTCACACACATTTCATTTCCAAGAATTTACTTTAGAATAACATATTAAATTAATTTTATTGGGAGAATTTCATAGCACCCTTTGAGGTCACAAATTCTGCACTCTGGGAACACCCAGATATGGTGAGGCTAGAAACCTAGGTCGATCCCTGGCTGGTGTGACTCAGTGGGTTGAGTGCTGGCCTATGAATGGACTGGTCATGAAGTTCAATTCCCAGTCAGGGTACAGGCCTGGGTTTCAGGTCCTGGGTTGCAGGCATGTGAAAGGCAACCAGTCAATGTGTCTTTCACACATGGATGTGTCTCTCCCTCTTTCTACCTTCCTTCCCCTCTCTCTCTAAAAAAAGAAAAAAAGAAAAGAAAGAGAAAAAAGAAAGAAAGAAAGAGAGACCCAGGTAGAAATCATCAAAATCACAAGAAAGCCAGTCTTCACTGTGGGTTTTCTTCCTCCAGGCAGCAATGAGCTGAAGCCAGAACATCAGCATCCTCTGCCGTCCTACCTGGAATACAGGCACAATGCCTCCATTCGAGTGTATCAGACCAATTATTTTGCCAGCAAATGTGCGGAGAGTCCTGACAGCAGTTCTAAGAGCTTTAACATTAAACTTGGAGCAGAGATGGAGAGCCTGGGTGGAAAATGTGATCCCAATGAGCAAAAATTCTGTGACGGACCACTGAAACCACGTACAGCCTACAGGTCAGCTGTATTGCTATTGTTTTGCTGGAGGGGACATGCCACCTTACTGAGTGCTTGACTGCCTGGGCATCTGATGCACATGAGCTCCTCCTGTACCCCTGCTACAAGCGTGCTCTATATTTTACTGGGTGATTTATAAAAGTTACGTTCCTGATTCCATTCATGGGTAATATGTAATAAGGATCTCGAGCACTGTGCAAAAGCTTTTATTCATTACATGAAGAAGTGAAGATTCTTAACAGATTGTTCTTTCCTCCTAAATCTACTTTTGTATAAGTCAGATCAATTTCCAGGTCAATGACTGTGAAAATGCCCAAGTAGGAAGATTGAGTTAGGGAGACCCAAACAGTATGAGATTTTATCTTCTGATTTCAATAAGGACTCAAATTACCCTTATGTATTTATCTTTTAGAACATAAGATGATGAAAGCCCTCTTTGGTCCAGACAGAACTAATGGAGTGTGAGACTCCTGAATGAATGGGAGCAGCCTTTCCTCGCTCTAAGAGGGCAGATGGAAAGGAGCAGCTGTCTGGTTTGATCCCAGGAGGTCCTACGACAGCCCTCCCAGCTCTGGGAACTGGCAGAAGTGCACAGCAGCCCACACTAGGGCCCTCAAGAGAAAGAGAACCTGTGCTGCCATCTTGCATGTAAAGACCTAGGCATTCAAGATTGGTACTTCAGGGAAGAATGTACCTTCTCTGTTGCATGTTCCCAGAGCTGATATCTACCCAATTTGGCAGCTTAGTTGGTTTCTCTTTAGGCCAGTGTGTATTCTTATTGGTCACTGCCCAGGTTTACTGACTCCCTGAGTCAGCTCCAAAAGGAGACAGTGACCTAACATCACCCTTGAGAGCACTCTCAGCTCCTCCCTTGCATCAAGGAAGGCCAAGAGTTTTCCTAAAACAGAATTCACTTTTGTGCAGGAACTCTGCATAGTTAGTTATCTCTGCCCAGGATGCACCACAAAAATGACATCGCCACCCTATCCAAAGTTTGCATCTCCAGAGAAAACTCACACAGATGTACCAGTAATGCTTACTTCAAGAATAGACCATTATTTACCTGCAGGGGGTGAGATCTCAGGCAGAGCAAAGGAGAAATCTAAGAGATCAGAAGTCTAGAATCAAGAGATGCCTCTCCTCTTTAGTCACTTGGCTTAAGGAAACTTGAGCAAAAGTTTCCCAAGGGCTACTTTCTCTTCGTGACATAAAAGGTTGAGGCTGTTTGTGTTTGTTTGTTTGCTTTATGAGAGAGGAGAGAAGATGACTCATCACTACATTTGAGAGAGACTAAGAAGCTACAGACAGTTCATGTTCAGACCAGGACCTTTCTCCAGTCCATCACAGCTGTCGAGGTCTTAGGGCAAGCCCCTGCACTTGCGTTCCAGTGGTGCCATTTCAGGGGCATTAGCCTTATAAATAGCATTTCAGTTCTTTAATCCTCATTTTTCTCATCAGCAACACATGACAGAGTTGCCCTGGGGAACAGATCAAATCTAGTCATGCGCCCTCTAGATTAAGGTCTTCCAGGATTCCCATTTACTTCTAGGAGCAAGTGAAGACTCCAGAGCAGGGCACACAATGCCTGTACCTTCTCCCTCCCACCTTCATCACCAGCTTTGTCCCACCATTTGTACAAGTGCATCCTGCCCTTTTGCTACTCCTGACTCCTCAGAGTTCCTTTCAATAGGACATGCTGTCTTTTATTTCTGGGCCTTTGCATATGCTTTTCACTCTATTTGGGAAGCCTGCCACTCCCCCTGTCTGGCTAGTGGAGTTCCTAAGACAGTTCCAAAGCCAGCTCAACTCTCAACTAGCCCCACATCACCCTTGTCAATACACAACTGGACAGTTGGACCCTCAGCGCTATTTCCAGAGCATCCAGTCCCTACATTCTTCTAATACTCCACTTACAGTGACTTTTAACCCTTTGTTTAATCATCTACCCTCTTCACTACACTGAGAGAGCTCACAGTCTAATAGAGGAGACAGATGTGATATTGAAAACAATATGGTGAATACCAGGCACAAACAATGCTTATGAGCCAAGATACTCTATGAAAAGTTATACCTTCTTATTATAATATAATCAACTCATGGCACACATTTTTGTTTTCTAGGACATAGCTTTCCTCTATTTCTCCAACATACATCTGGTTCAGGCCTGTGAAAAGCATGCCAGGCAGATAGTGGTTGATGAGAGGAGACATAGCCTTTCAGAGCACACAGGAGACCCTCATGTCCAGCAGCCCCTGTGCACTGGCTGCTGACCCCTGGCTCCAGGAGGTCAGCATTCTGCCTATCTCAAGACAATCATCACCATGGTGATACCCAGTGCAACCAGGCATTTTTTTTTTTCCAGAGAGACTAGGTGGATAGGAAGAAACATGGAAAAAGAAAAAGGAGGAATGAAAAGAAATTGCAAAACATGAAGTTTACGTGATATGCTAGTTTACCAGGTCAATGAACATAATATGTTCCCATTCATCATTGGGTTCCTATTCTCAGTTGTATAATCAGTATCATTTCCTATGGGAAAGGAAAAGGCAGAGAGCATGATGTCTGAGAGGCAGTTTGTAGGTTAACAAAGTGCTGATCTGGTTCTGTTTCTATTCTAAATAAAATAGCAATGTGACCACAATCAGGTAGTCAGCTTCTCTTGGCCTCGTTTTCCTCAGGAGGAGGAAATGGAAGCACATGAATTCTTAACTTTGTGCTCTAGAATTTTCTGATTCTGGATCCAGTTCAAGTTGAAATAATTACTATCAGATATCTATTCATTAAAATAATCTTATTCATATTACCATATTCAAAATGCTGATAATATATTGTACATATGCCTCCTCTGGGAGAGGCACTGGGCCAGAAGCTGCAGGGGATAGAAAGATCAATAAGATGGAATCCCTGCCTTCAAGGAATTTATAATGTAGTGAAAGCAGAAATGTTAAAGGATGTAAAAGGGGTGTAGGTAAATAAATGCTGTGAAGGTTCAAAAGGTTTCTCAAAGGAGGTGTTTTGTTTTTTTGTTTTTTATGCTGGGCGTTAAGATACAGCAAAGGGTTTGAAAGTATGGAAATGGGGAGAGAGATTTAAGATGCAAAAGCAGGAACACACAAATTGCTTAGAGAAGAGCAAATAGTCCAGTTTAAAGCAGGGCAGTGGGTCGGGGCATGAAGATAGGTAGCAGGAAAGACAAGACCAAGAGGATAGGATGAGGCAGGATTCTGAGTGAGTGCTAAGTGGTTGTCTAGGAAATGTGGTGGCAGTGTCCACTTTTGGAACAGATTTTAAGGATGGAGTTCTTGATGACCCACTAATTTTAAGCTGGGTCTTTACTAAGTCATTATCTGCTTTTTTTGGGCCCTAAAAGTCCTTATTCATCTGGATCCATTTCATACTTTGAACTTGCAGTATGAATCCTGGAATTTCAGAATAAAACATATCAAGGTTGTTCCACCCAAGGCTTTTATTTTACAAATGAGGAAACTGAGGCATAAAGAACTTTCGGAACTATTCCTCTAAGCAGTGACAGAATGAAAGCTAGGCCACAGACCCTCTGCTTCCTAGCATGGGCCCTTTCTACCATCCCTCTAATAGATGCCATTCCTGAGAAAAGGAAATAAGAGGAGAGATGGACCAGGAGTTTAGTTTCCTTGCACCAGATTTTTCTGTCGTCCTAAGTGAGACATGGACTTTCCAAGCTTCAAGTTCCAAACTTCTAAAGTAATACAATAATCTTCCCTATATTGGAAAGGTTGGAGATGATCAAATAGAACCATATTTGTAAAAGTTCTTCCACACTTATAAATGACTGTACAAATATTTAAAGAACCTTTTCATCAAATAGACTCCTTGAAATCTCCAGAGGTACAGTCTATTCGTAGCATGCACCAACTCCTCACCTTCCCACTTAATGCACGTTGACTGCTGATTACATTTTGCAGATATCCTATAATACTTCCATCAACATTCTGTTACTCCTAGAAACACAACTTTTCACTTGGAAAGTATCTTTTAGAGATACAAATCATAGATGGGGTTGATCTGTATTGGCTGGTTCATATTATAAAATCACACTAAGACCTGGGCATGGGTCAGAAGGAAAGGACAGGGGTTCAGAACAATTCTTTTTGGCCTTTTACTACTTCAGCATTATAAGAGGACATGCCCAGATACTTTTTTTTTTAAGAAGAAAAGAAATCTTCTATTCACTTTTGTAAGATTTAAATTAACAATAGAAAAAGTTTTCCTTTATAAACCAAACTCATCCTCTATCAGTGAACCTACAGTGGCCTCAGCCAATCATTAGCATTGCCCCTGAGAGCTGGCTTTCCTCCAGCCCCTGCTTAAAGACCTCCAGTAACTTAAATCCCTTCATCACCTATGCAGCTCCTACTCCAGGTGTTTGAGAGTGACTTTGTGTTCCTAAACTACACCTCTGTCACTTCAGCCTTACTGAGTTTTGTCTTCAAGGAGGGAAATAATTACATCGGTTTTTTCTTCTGCATGACAGCTTTCCTTAAATCTGAAGTCAACTAACATGTTCCTCTAAGTCTTCTCTGCCATTGTGCTGGTTGGTTACCTCAAATGATCACTAACGATTCTTAAAACATGTCCCCAGAAATTGAGTGCAACTCTCCAGACTAGACCTGACTCACCCAGAGAACATGAGCTTTAGGTCCAATGATGGGTACAATAGGCTTTTCATCTAGGCTGAGATTATAATTCTGTGTTTTTGGAGCTACACCTTGCTTGCTTATTGAATTTAGGGCCAGCTGGTCCCCAGCTCCCATCCTCTGTGGGAACATAGGCAGCTTCCTCAGCAGCTCCCCGTCCAGGAGACTGGAGTAGCTCCATGTGTCAGCCAGAGAGTCCCAAAGCAACATCTGTCTCACTGCCACTCTAACGCCATATAGCCCAAGCAAGGCTCCTCCTCTTTCCCCAGTCAAGTTCCCATTTCTATCAGCAATGCCACTTTTCTCCCCAGTGACCTGAGCTCAAATCTCAGAACCATCTTTGATTCCTTCCTTCTCCTCTTAGATCAGGTCCTATCTGTCCTCTCGTCTCTGTGCCTTTTAGTCTTCTGTTCTCATCACCACCGCCCCAGACCAAGGCCCCATGTGCTTGACCTGGACCATCACACTAGTCTCTAGATGGACCACTCTGCTCCCAGATGGCCTTTTGTTGCCTCTTCCACTTGATTTCTTACTGTCCCCTACTTGAAACCCTGTGCCCCAGGCCACCCCATACCCTTATGCCCAAACACATGGTTTCCTCCGACTTACAGTGTCCTTGTTTGCAATTTAATATATGTTTTCTTCGTTTACTACTTGCCTTATTTCTTTATATTATTTTTTTTAGTTTTCAAGAGTAGTGACCATGTATCGTTTTATAACTTCAGCAATTAGATATAAAGAAGATATTAAGTAAATTTTATAACAATGGCAATGAAATTAAAATATTTTTAGGTACAAGGCTCTTTAAAAAATAACTAATGCCAAAAAGATGAAGAGGCATGCAATTTTATTTGTAATGTAATATTTAATGAAAAATTATATTTCTACATGCTAGGGTTTTTTTAATAGCAACAATGCCAATAATACTAATAATAGTAATATTTGACCCATTTTATTGCTCTGACAGGCACTTCAGAATTATTGTCCCACAAATGAATTCTGTATTTTCCCAAGCCCCTCTGTGTTCTACTCCATGGCTTTCCTTCATGTTAGTAAATGGCACTTCCATTCTTCCAGTTGTTCCTCAGCCAGAACACGTGGAGTTTTCCTTGATTCCACCCTTACGTGCTACATACCCATCAGCAGATCTTTCAGCTCTTCCTTTGAAATATCCAGTACTTTTCACTACCAACACAACTGCATTCAGGTCCAAGCCAGCACCTTCTACCTGGACTGCTGCAATCCCCTACTGACTAGTTTCTCTTCTTCTATCATTGCCCTTCTGTCTGATTTACAAGCTTCAGCAGCCATGGTGATCCAGATAACACCCCCTGATGGCTTTCTGTGTCTCTCAGAACAAAAGCCAAAGTCCTCACCGTGGCCTTCTGGGTCTTCCATGGTCAGTCCCCTTCTAGATCGCTGCTCTCACCTTCTAATACTCCCTCATTCACCTACTGTGCTTCAGCTATGCTGGCCTTCTTAGAGTAAGGCATGTTCCTGCCTCTGAGCATCGCACCTGCCTCAAATGCAGCCATGGCTCCCTCCCTCCCTTTCCTCAGATTTCTGCGCATATGTCCTTTTACTAAGGAGACCTTTATTGGCCATGCTGATAAAGCAATCCCACACGCCCTGTACCCATTGCTTTCCATCTTTCTTACTCTGCTTTTATTCTTTTTAATGGTACATATCACCATTTGGCATATTATATTTGTGTATTTATTACCTGACTTCTTCCATAAAAAATGTAACCTCTGGGATGGTAGGGACTTTCCTTTCTTGTAGTATCTCTAGCTCCTAGAACAGGGATTAGCACACAGTAGAGGCTCCATAAATATTTGGATGAATGAATGAATGGATAAATGAACAAATGAATGAACCCACGTCTATCTGATTCCATAATTCATATTTTACCTTACATACATATTGTCAGGTGCTCACCCTGTTTCTCCTTGAACACGTTCTTTGGTCAGCCCTACTATGGTCAGCCACTAATTTGTACTTAAATAAATCTGTTTCCTTTTCAGAATCAGTATTCGAGCTTTTACGCAGTTGTTTGATGAGAACCAAAAGGAATTCACAAAGCCACTTTATTCAGACACATTTTTCTCTTTGCCTATCACCACTGAGTCAGGTAAGGCTGACCTTTCTATCTACCCACATATTCTACTAATCACCAAGTCACCTACGAGGACCTCTAGTGAGGAGATCTGCTAACTTGACTGACAGTGGGGGGAACATTTATCTTTTACTTGAAACTTAATCTTTTATGTCATTATGGATTGAAGTAGATTAGAGGAATTACACAACTTCTGTAGGAAAATGGGCTGAAGAGAAGTTAATCTAGAAAAAGGTAAAAGTTACTAGATTTATTTTTATTGAAGATGAACTTTTTAATAGTGGGTGAAAAACATTCAAATAAAGAGCTTTCATGACTCAAAATATAAGTAGATATAAAATGTTTTTGAAAGTTTACATGCATATACATAGAAATGTATAAGAAAAAAGCAGAAGAAAAAATACCAAGTATTAACAATGAATATCTCAAAGTAGTGGGATTATAGGTGAGCCTTTCCCTTTTGCTTGTTATATGTTGTTTTACACTATAATAATGTTAAAGGCTTTACATAAATTTATTAAAGAAACTTTTCTCTTGTGTTAGAGGGAAAACCAGAATAATAATAGCAGCTCATATTTACTGGTCTCTGTCTCTGTGGAGGTAATTTTTTAATCATTGTAGAATAATTTATTCAACCCTAATTACAACCTTTTGAGGTAGACACTATTATCATCTTCATTTTAGAGGTGAAGATCTGGGGCACCAAGGGTTTAAGTAACTCAGATTCTGTGCATGTCCCCTTATCAAGGGGATTTTCAATGACAGTGCTGAATTAAGCTAGGTAGTAGAGCTGGGAAAGATACAAGAGCTGGTATTCTGGCACTGTCTGAATCCTAAACCTGTGCACTGTGCTGCCTTGGAATATTTTCATAGGCTGAGAAAAGCATAATTTTTAGCACATTCTTCCTTGTCACCTGATCTGCCCAGACTTTCCCTGAAACCAGAGTTTCACAATGCTTGGTCTCAGGAGGTTTTTCTTTAGAGCTAAAACAGTCTGTTATGCTGCATGACAAGAATGACTCAGCCCCACAAATACTCCCATTTATTTATACCAAATATAAGGATAATCTACCACTTTTCAAACCAAAAACAGATCAGGACACAAGATGATTTTGAAATGTTTGCTTATAATTTAATGTTACATAGAGGCTTTGTAAACATAATCCTTTCCTCTTTGAAATATTATTATACAACAAAAATTGTATATAGTCTAGTATAGGAAGGTAATAAATAGATATTCAAAAAAAACAAATATTAACCACAATTAAAAGAAAGATGATTGTGTTGATTTGATGAGTCTTGAAAAGCAACATTGAACAAACAAATTCAAGAGCTTAAAATAAAACTTCAGAAGTGGGCTAATCACACAGGCCTAAATGTAAAAGCTAAAACAATAAAACCTTTCAAAGAAAACACAGGAGCATATCTTTGTGACCTTGAGTTAGGAAATGGTTTCTTAGGTATGACACCAAATGCACAAGCAATAAAAGAAAAAACAAGATAATCAAAATGCAAAAACTTTCGTACTTCAGAGGAGAACATGAAGAAAGTGAAAAGAAAACCCACAGCATAGAAGAAACCATTTGCAAATCATATATCTCATAAGGTTCCAGTGTCCAGAATATGTAAAGCACATTTAACTTACAAGTTAATAATAAAAAGGCAAATAACAAAAGATATGAATAGACATTTTTCCAAAGAAGATATACAAATATCCAATAAGCACATGAAAAGATGCTCACCATCATTATTCATTAGGGAACTGCAAATTAAAGTCATAATAAGATACTATTTCAAGGCCCTGGCTGGTGGCTCAGTGGATAGGTACTGGTCTGCGAACCCAAAGGTCGCTGGTTCAATTCCCAACCAGGGCACATAACCAGGTTGCAAGCTAGGTCTCCAGCCAGATGTGTAGCTGGAGGCAGGTGAAAAGCAACCATACATTGATGTCTCTCTCCCTTTCTTCCTCCCTCCCTGGTCTTCTCTCTAAAAATAAACAATAAAATCTTAAAAAAAAAAAAAAAAAAAAGATAACTATTTCACACCCACTAGGTTAAATATTGATATAATCCAAAAGACAGTAACAAGTGTTAGTTAGGATATTAAAAATTGGAAACTGCATACATTGCTTGTGAGAATGAAAAGTGATATAGCTGCTTTGGAAAAGTTTTCCAGTTCTCAACATGTTAAACCTCAAGTCACCATTTAACACAGTAATTCTACTCCTAAGTATATACCCAAGAAAAATGGAAACAGACATCCACACAAAAACTTGTAAACATATGTTCATAACAGCATTATGCATAATAACCAAAAAATAGAAATAACCCAAATATTCATTAATAAATGATTGCACAAAAATCATGCACCCTGGCTGGTGGCACAGTGGATAAGGTGCTGGCCTGTGAACCCAAAAGCCACCGGTTCAATTCCCCAGCCAGGGCACATAAGCAGGTTGCAAGCCAGGTCTCCAGCCAGATCCTCAGCTGGAGGCAGGTGAAAGGCAACCATACATTGATGTCTCTCTCCCATTCTGCCTCTCTCCCTTCCCCTCTCTCTAAGAATAATAAATAAAATCTTTTTAAAAAATCGTATGTCCATAAATGGAATAATATCAACCCATAAAAAAGAATGAAACACCTATCAAAGCTACAATATAGCTGAGCCTTGGAAACATTATGTTAAGTGAAAGAAGCCAATCAAGAAGACTACCTATTTATGATTCAGTTTATGTGAAATGTCCAGAATAGGCAAATCTACGAAGATAGAAAGATTAGGGTTACAAGAGTGCTCTACATTTACTGGGTAATTTATAAAAGCTGTGTTCCTGCCTCCATTCACGGGTAATGTGTAAAAACGACCCTGAGCAATGTGCAAAGGCTCTAATTCATTATGTAAAGGAGTGAAGGCTCTTAACAGATTGGTGATGTTTGCAAAACTCTGTGACTATACTAAAAATTATTGAATTATAGAGTTTAAACTGGTGAATTGCTTATTATGTGAATTATATTCCAATAAAACTATTTTTAAAAATGAGCTAGTCCTACCTGTTTGTAAACTCCCAGTGGCAGTATTTTAGCAGAAAATAAAAATAAGATTTTGTTAAAATAACTCTCAGCAAATCACTGGATTTGCTAAAGTCCCAGATGCTCTAACTTGTTTTATGCAAATGAAATTGCATTTTTATTTTGGTGGCAAATTGTTAGCATTTATCTCAAGGGCCCCAAGCTTTACACGGAAGCACAAACAAGTCCAAAATTCCTTTAAAAGCTAAATACCATTCACTTCAGAAGTATAATGACCAACCTGCCCATTACAGGGTGGTAGCCAGCGTTGCATCTTCTCAGCTGTGCACTCCCATACTTTAGGTAGTAAATGCCTCAGTATGGGCATCGTTTGAATTCTTCGCAATTATGTTCCTGGGGAGGTAGACTTCTAGCTCCCTTATTAGTTCATTAGCACTGATGTGCCCCCCTGGGCATGTTGTTGCCCTCTGGACTATTGCAGAGCCTTTGTTCGGAGTTATTGAAGGTGTGAGTGCTGGTTTGTTCTTAATTGGCATGCTGGTGGCTGTTGTTGCCTTATTCATCTGCAGACAGAAAGCCAGGTGAGTACAAAGATCTCTTTGGTGATGGGCTCACAACTTTAAAGATGCAACTGAGAATGCCCTTTAGTCTGAATAGCAAGATGGGAATATAATTTCATTTCTCTCAGTTAAATCACCTTTGTGTCTCAGGAGAAAACAAAATCAAACCCCAAACCCATGACTCACCTTTTTTTCAGCCTCTCCAGACACCATTGATGAGTTTCGTCCTTCCCAAATGACTGAGGGGCTCTGTGTAGCTTTATTTGAATGTGCAATAACACCTTTTGCACAGAAAAAAAAAAAGTGTGTGTGTGTGTGTGTGGTTGTCTCCTCATGAAGAGAGAGATGTCTGCAAATTGTGTGCCCAAGCGCTTTTCTGAAAAATGCTGAAAAGTATGGTTGACATCACCATTTTATGGCTCATATCTGCTCTGCTAATTTAGGGAGAGACCAAAAAGAACCAAAGCATGTGGTCCCAATGCCACACTATCTTATCTTAGGGAATTTCTTTTATTTGGCATACTGTGATCTCTCTTGAAGTCATGTCTTGCATGTAAGGTTTACTGGGTGTTTATTTAAAGAAAGTTTTATTGAGAGTGTGGGAAGTGATTGTGACCTGTAGCCAAAAACCAGAAGACAAAACTTCAGCTATTGCAGAAATCCGTCTCTGAGTGAGAAAAATCTGTTTCTTCTTTATGCTCTTCCTCTCTTCCCCTCCCTCAAAGAGACGTTGGCTGGGTGTAAACCTACATGAATACTGAAAAATCCATAGATGCACAAACATGCACAGCCTTACCATAAATGGAAAGGTGTGTTGAAGTCATTTTATAATCAGAATATAAATCCTGTCCCTTATTTACAGCCACGGTCGGGAAAGGCCCTCTGCCCACCTGAGCATCCGCAGAGATCGACAATTAACTGTCCACTTGAACCTGGGCCAGAAAGGGTAAGCACCCCATCTTCCTTCATGAGATTTACTGCAGGATGAGTTAATTCTATTATGTGAGGTTTACTAATGAGGTCTTTCTTCTTTTGGCTTCCTTTCACAGTAACCGGAAAACTTCTTGGTAAGAGAGAAAACTCATTCTTTACTATATTATCTGCTTCTGAAATACAGCTCTAACTGGTATAGCATTTTCCCTTCAGTAATTTTCTTCTCTTTCTGTTATATTTTAACTATAGCCCAATAAAAGTAAACCAGTTTGAAGGGCACTTCATGAAGCTGCAGGCTGACTCCAACTACCTTCTATCCAAGGAGTATGAGGTACAACTCAGATGCAGTGATACTTTAGCACCCTGGTCCTTAGCACAATTCCCTCGCAACCTTTCTGTGGAATCACAACTGACTGGGCTCAAGTTCGGGTGACATTTAGGATCTCAGCTGAGTGCTCTTTTGTGCCTGAGTCCCTTCCCTGCACAACATACCACCTAGACTCCAGGCCATTCCATCTCCAGATTAGCACAGCGAAGTGCACCTGGGTAAGATGATAAGAAAGAATTAACAAAGGGCAAATGCAAAGCAAACACTGTTAGTTACTTAACCTGGCCATTTGCTTGACTGGGCTTTGCCGAAAAGTGCCCAGGCTTTGGATTTGATTCCCAGCTTTGCCACCCATGTGACCTGGGGCAAGTTGGTTATCTTGTGTGAGCCTTATGTATAAAAGGAGGTGAAAATACCTTCTGTGAGGCTGTTGTGGGACTCAGAACTAACGCTTGCAGAACACTAGGCATTCCATAAACAGTAACTAGGGTATATATTTTCATGCTATTATCTCAAGGATTGTCTGATTTGCCACCTTCTACTTCCTATCCTCTACTTGCAAACTTATTTTTTATCTAACAGGACTTAAAAGATGTGGGTCGAAACCAACCATGTGACATTGCACTCTTGCCGGAGAACAGAGGGAAAAATCGATATAACAATATATTGCCCTGTGAGTTTTGCATTGAAATTTGTAGTACTCTCCTCCTCTAGCCATTTCTCCTCTTTTCCCAGAATGAAACAGGCTAAGGCAATATGGTATAGCTGGATTTGGAAGATCTGAATGCCTTTAAAAAGGAATGACATGTATGTTATTGCACTTCCCTCCAGATGGGTAACAACCAACTTACATTCTGGTCCTGAGAACCTGCCTATGCTGTTGACATTTCACCACGTGGTCCTACTGCTTCTCGTTGGAGCCTCAGAGTAGGAACAGGGTTAACAGCAAAGGCCAACCTAGGCTTACTTAACAAAGTCTCCAGTTAGCAATTATTATTAAATAATTATCATATATTTTCTCTATTTACCCTCGTCGGTGAAGCAATAGAAGGTAGTTTTTCTGGACTGTAGACATTCCTGCAGTGAGAGGGAGCTGGCCACTCCTTGGGCAAATATTGTAGTGTTACAAACAGTTACAAAGGAAAGCACAACAGGGCCTTCAAAGGAGTATTTGGTTGTTTGTGTGTTTATGAGCATCTATGCAACCTGGGGCAACTGAGTTATCCTGTCTGAGTCTCCTCTGAGAAATGGAGATGAGGATTTGCCCTTGTGAGGACCTAGTGGGGCCCTTGTGGGGATCGGAGCTAATGCCTGTCAAAAGCCAAGCATTCTATTAACTAGAAAATCACCCAGGACTCATGACAAACCCATCTCAATAAACTTCCTTCTAGATGATGCGTCTCGAGTGAAGCTGTCCAATGTGGATGATGACCCATGCTCCGACTACATCAATGCCAGCTACATCCCTGTAAGTGTACCCCTAGGCAATAGCGCCAGGATGAAGCTTTGATGAGTGACCACCCTAGACATACCTCTCCTCCTACCTGCTATTACTGTTCTCAGTAATACTGAAACAGGTTTTAGTAGACACAGTCATGTCTCATGGCCATAAAACACAGAGCATCCAATTTGATCACTGCTCAATAAAGGCTCATTTTCCACAATTTCCATTTTTCACAAAAGATTATAATGAGCCCAGGATGCATTTTCTTGGGTCATTTTCCCACAGCAGCCCTCAGCCAAGATCAGTGCTCACTAAGGAAGCTGGATGTCCCCTGCAAAGGCTGTTGGATCCTAAGTTATTTGGATTTTTGAAAACCACAGACACAGCTCCAAGGTTGTATCAAATCTTTGGGCTCAGATTCTGACCAGTATCTTTCTAGCTTCCTACAGCACACTACAGTGGGAAATACTTCAACATCAGATAGATTCAGGATGCAATCCCACTTCTGCCCCTTGCTGGACTCTGTGACCGTGGGCAGGTTTTGTTAGCTCTTACAAATCATGCTTTTCCAAATCATGAAGATAAACAATATTTATCTCACATAATCATTCTGTCACTCAAATACACTTGTAAAAGGGTAGCTATAAGTCAAACGATGAACTATGTACAGGGAGATGGTACAATAGAATCTGACCCCCAAGGAACTCTCAGTGGAGTTGGGGCATCAGGGAATGACAAGGAACGCCACGAGAAACACACCCACATCATCTAGGGATCTTACCAAAATGCAGATTTGAAACAGCAGGGCTTGGGTGGGGCCTGGGATTCTGTACTTCTAACAAGCTCTTAGGTGAGATCCATGCTACTGATCCAAAGACCACTCTCTGAGTAACAGGTTAGAGGTTGCCACAGGTGGGGAACATCACCCCGCAGACAGAAAGATAAAGGAAAGCTCAGGAGAGCAGGCAACACTTTGTAACTTGGAGGATAAATAAGGAACAGCCTGTTTGGGTGGGCAGGGTGTGGGAGTGGCAGAGGTGACATCATACAGAGCGGCCCTGAGAAGAAGAAAGAAAGAGCTCCGACTAGGATCTGCAAGGAATTCTGTTTTGCTGGAGTACAGAATGAGTGGGTGAAAGTATTCCAGCTCAGAATTGTGATTGAGATGAACTGAAATCTGGGAAAGCCCTGGTCCATAGCGTGTTATATGATAGGTGCTCAGTGAACTATGGTTTCTTCTTTCCTTAAGTTTCCTTTGCATGACGTGTCTTTCCAACATTCCAATGTCTATCATCCAGAATAATACAAGCTTCTATGTTAACTAGGGAAGGAGCCTGATTGAAGTCAATCCCTCAGACACACACACACACAATTGCAGATGAATGTTTTCTATATTATGGCAGGAGTCCTCCATTGCCTTTTTAAAATAGACCCAGCCTAATAAAAGGGAATTTGGCTCTTAACAATAGTTCAATGTTCCGGCCTTTGTCTTTCTGCTCCCAAGCCTTGATACTTATGTTAGTATCTTTCTTTCAAGTCAGGGACCTAACAAAGACCAATATATCATCTCATCTGCAGCGCTCATTGTTTATAGTTCTGAAGAGCCCTATTGTTTCTAACTCCCCATATTGTAAATTCATTGCAGGGCAACAACTTCAGAAGAGAATACATTGCTACTCAGGGACCTCTTCCTGGCACTAAAGATGACTTCTGGAAGATGGCGTGGGAACAGAATGTTCACAACATTGTCATGGTGACTCAATGTGTGGAGAAGGGCCGAGTGAGTAAACAGTCTTCCTGACTTCCAGCTTTGCTTCCACCACCTGGGGGGAATGCTTCCCTGCCATCAGAAGTTCACCCCTGTGAAAGCTAAGTCAGGGTCATGTGAGAACACTGTTAGTAAACAAATCCGCTCAGTTAGGTGATGCCCAATTCCGATTCTGGGTCTGAAGTTTCAAAGGTGTTTCCATCTGTATAATGGGATTATGAGAAGGTGCCCAGGATGCAGGAAAATGAACTGGCCACTGGTCGGTTCTGTCCTCCTGGTGAGAGGAGATGCCATGCCTGGGTCAATGGCTCTGGCCCTACTTTTAGTAGGAAAGAAGGAAAAGTGAACTTCAGGATGTGTCTGCAGACACAAAGTAAAATACTTAACTGGACAAGTTAAGCAAATCTCTTGTAATCCACTTAAAATTCTCTGTATGGTTACTTTGAGGATTAAAAGAGAGTTTACATGTAAAGTGCCCAGGACCTGTGGTCAATAATATATGTTCATAATCCTTTTCCTCTAGCCTACATATAACTTTGAGCTTAGCTAAATGTTGTGACTTTTCAAATATCGTTTGGTGTCTGATACTTGGCCCAGGTTGTGACAATGACATCAAAATATAAACAAGGCCCTGGCTGGTGGCACAGTGGGTAATGTGCCAGCCTTTGAACCCAAAGGTCACTGGTTCAATTCCCCAACCAGGGCACATAACCAGGCTGTAAGCCAGGTCTCCAGCCAGGTCCATAGCTGGAGGCAGGTGAAAGGCAACCATACATCAATGTCTCTTTCCCTCTCTTCCTCTTTCCTCTCTCCTTTCCCCTCTCTCTAAAAATAATAAATAAAAATTTTAAATATATATATACAAGATGGGGCTTGAAATATAGTACCTTCCTCTGCCCAGCTAGATCTTTCTTCAACAAACAAACAAACAAACAACAACAAAAAGCCATTGTGAAGTATGGTTTATCTGCTAGTGTAACTGGTGTGATAGGGAAATTTTTTAACAGCTTTTTTAAACCAGAGCAGGGGGTTTGCTCTGAGAGTGTCTGCCCTGTACTTTGAGTGGCAGCCCAGCCTCTGTGCTGCCGAAGAGAAGGTCAACACAAAGCTGGTGGACAAATTGCTTCAGCAGTAGCTCCTGGATTCCAGCTGAGGACGTTTCATAGAGGAGTCACGTTTTCCGACTCACTTTTTTACTGTCTGTTTTCCTCTAGGTAAAATGTGACCATTACTGGCCAGCGGACCAGGATTCCCTTTACTACGGTGACCTCATCCTGCAGGTGCTCTCAGAATCCGTGCTGCCCGAGTGGACCATCCGGGAGTTCAGGATATGCAGCGTATGTTAGTTTGCCTGATTTCATGTCATAACGGGGCTTGCCAAGGTGAAGGTCACCTGCAGATCCCATTGTTGCTGGCTTCCCCAGTCATGTTGGCCCATAGGCATCCCTGCACGGGCACAGCTACCCGACTGGAAGGTTTGCTTTGGCAGGGATTCTCATTCCCCGCTCTGCTCTCACAGGAGGAACAGCTCGATGCCCACAGACTCATCCGCCACTTTCACTATACAGTGTGGCCAGACCATGGAGTCCCAGAGACCACCCAGTCCCTGATCCAGTTTGTGAGAACTGTCAGGGACTACATCAACAGAACTCCTGGGGCCGGGCCCACCGTGGTGCACTGCAGGTACTCAGCCACTGGGAGCCAGTAAAATGACAATCCCAAGTCCAGAAAAAGGCAGAAGGGTGGGGAATCTGGTGGGTGGAGGTGGTTGTTATGTCCACTTCTTCTTTCTCCCCAACCTCATTTCTTTTCACTTCTCCTCTCCTGATTTCTCCACACCCCTCCTCTCTTGCTCTGATGATACAGCCATATCTTGCTTTTATTCCCCACTGTGCAAAATGCAAAGTCCTTATGCGACTTCCCAGTCCTCCATAGTCATGCCCCATTTTACCTCAGTCCAAGCTCCCAGAAACCCCCTCCTGCCCTAGCCAGGGTGGAGACCGCACCTGGTTATTTTTGCCTCTTGCCATACTTACTCCCTAGAGTGACCTTATCTCTCTTTTCCATCTATAATAACCCTAACCCTCCTGCAACATCCTTGCTCTAGTCCTCCCTCCAAGCTGAGCAGCCTTGGCCATCTGTAGCACCCAATTTAACTCTTAAATTTATGTTCTCTTTTGAATGTTCTTGGCCTTACACTGTATATCCATAAAATCAACCTAACAAGCAATCCATACTTCGCTCTCTCTCTCTCTCTGGGGAGCCTAGTCTTTAGCTAATTAATGTTTGCAGCAACACTTTGATAGCCCTAACTAAATGGCACTAATAAATATGGAGCAGGGAACTGCTAGAGTAAGAAATGTCAAATGCACTCATTTTCTCCCAATCAGCCTAGCACCCTAGGAGCTCTGCTTTTATATGTCGCTGGAACCCTGATGCTTTTAATAGGAATGTGAGGTACTTGGGAGCTTTCTGATGAATGGCAGGCATTTTTACCCAGGACCCCTGCAGAACTGTTTTTCTTTTTTCTTATGAATATGTCCTGCAAAAATCCCCAGGTTAGACAGACACTTTGGGGAACAATGTGCCCATCCCTTAGTGAAGTGGAAGGTGTTCACACCTGATGATTCTCAGTTCTGCTTTTACATATCAGCTCCAGAGAAATGTCCACACATGTAAATGGTGTTTGCTGCAACACAATTTTTAACTGAGAAAAACTAAAAGTGGTCTTACTATCTATCAATAGGGAATGGATTAGCAGTGGTTTATGAACTCTATAGAGTAGTTAAGAGAAATTATATATGTATGTGTAACAATATGGATAAATCTCAAAACACAATACTGGGTAGAAAAATTGTCAGAAGAACACACGAAACATGTTTCCATTGTAGTGAATTTTTGAAACACATAAAATGAATATATCATTCATGGCTTTACATGGATATAGGAAAAGTACTTTAAAATGCACTGTGTGCAGAGCTGCTCTTACCCCAGGTGGAATTGGGGAGGTGAACAAAAGAGGTAGAGGCCGGAGCTGTGGGTTACATTTCTCTGAGACAGCATGTGAAGAGAAAGAAGGAATCCTATAGCCTCCCATAACTTGGAAGGGGAAAAAAAAAGCTTCTGCTAAAGTCTCTAGATATAGTCTTGAAAGGCCAATATAATAAAAAGGCTCAGTCTTCCTTCAATATCTCTTCTAGTGCTGGCGTAGGTAGGACTGGAACCTTCATCGCATTGGACCGAATCCTCCAGCAATTAGACTCCAAAGATTCTGTGGATATTTACGGAGCAGTGCATGACCTACGGCTACACAGGGTTCACATGGTCCAGACTGAGGTAAGAATCCTAGGCTGAAGGACACGGACCACCAAACCTCCCAGCTGCCCAGGGCTTTAGTCTGAGAAGGGAAAATAATGATGACTTACTAGGAAGAGCAAAAGTATGAATGTGAATATACAGTTTTTTTAGGACTTGTCATCTTAAAGCAAATCTCAGTAACCTTTGAGAATGGTGTGTACTCTTATCTTTATTGAGCTGGTTGCGCATCTTCTGCAGGGGGTGTGGATAGGAAAAGACTTTTTAATCAATGCATTAAACATGGGAGAAAGGCCAGGCCAGGCCATCTTGGAGATCATTCTTAGATAGGTTGATAGGTGAGCACAAGAACTGTGATTAGTAAAGAGGGAACAGATTCTAATCTGTCTTCCAGCCCACTCCAGCTATACCCCTTAGCTCTGAAGAGACGAAAGGAGTTTACATTGGTTGTGAAGGATAAGTACATCCATTTGTATAGTCCTTTGGCATTTGCAGGACTGTACAAATTTTTGAATATGTTAACTCATTGGATTTTCACAATAACCAGATAAGAGAGTTATTATTTCCCATCCCCAGACTAGGAAACTGAGGTTTAGAGCCTAAAGGACCTGAAACAGCTATGAAATGGCCAAACTAGCACTCGAACCTGTTCTAGAGAATCTCTAGCCCTAAGCAGCAAGTTCACTGCCCCACAGTCCCTGGGACAGGCCTGTGCCCCGCCTCATAGACCAAGCATGCCTTTCTCTGCATAACTGCCTTCCATGGCCCAAGTTCTCTTATCCTTCTGCTTCCCATGTAACTCTGCAAAATCCTCTATTTAATTAATTGTTTTATTTTCTAATTCCATTCCATATGACTTGAGTTTCAGGTGTACAGCATAGTGGTTAGATGTTTATATAACTTACAAAGTGATGTCCTTATGTCTCATACCCATCTGCCACTGTTCATAGTTGCTACAATATTATTAACTATATTCCATGTGCTGTACTTTACATGCCCATGACTATTCTGTAACTACCAATGTGTACTTCTTAATCCCCTCACCTTTTTCACCCATCCTCCCAACCCACTCCTCTCTGGCAACCATCAATCTGTTCTATCTATGAGTCTGTTTTGGTTGTGTTTGTTCATTTATGATGTTCTTTAGATTCCACATATAAGTGAAAACATGTGGTACTTGTCTTTCTCTGTCTGGCTTACTCACCCAATGCCCTCTAGGTCCATCCACGTTGTTGCAAATGGTAAAATTTCATTCTTTTTTATGACTAAACACTGTATATATGCACCACTTCTTCATCCACCCGTCTGTCGATGGACACTTAGGTTGCTTCCCTCTGTTGGCTATTGTAAATAATGCTGCAATGAGTATAGAGATGCACCAGCATCCTCTCTTTAATTCCCAACGAAGTGTAAAGGTCTGCCAGACCTACCTGCTCCTTTCAGTTGTCACACATGGGGAAACTGCCCAGGCATCTGTGCTCTGCAAACCCCGGCTTCCCACGGCAAAGCTTCCCTGAGCTTTTTCAAACCCACTATTCCCAAAACCACCTTCACCCCAACCTGAAATTCTTTTCTTGGGTGGAGCTTACATTCTGTAGCACAGGGTCACCCAAGCTCCTGGGCCACAGACGGTGGTGGTCCGTAGCCTGTTAGGAACCAGCTACAGCTGCAAGTAAAGACTACTCCACCTCTCCCGCACTGCCCCCTGCCCCTGTCCCTGTGGAAAAACAGGTCTCTGGTGCCAGAAAGGTTGGAGACCATGTCTGTAACACACTTGGGAAAACACTGGTGTCACCGCGTGTTGCAGGCAGTGCCACCACCACCATCCTGGGCTGGGAGTACTTTCATTGCAGCAATTATTTTATTAAGGAATTTCTTTTTTAAAAAAGTATTATAAAATTCCATCTACCCAAACTTAAGCTTTGGCAATGATCGGTATTCTGTGTTCTTTTTTCATCTACATCCTACGTGCACTGTTTCCATGACCTCATTGAAATATTTTAAAGAAAAATCTACTTATCACATCATTTCATCTTTAAATATTGTGTACATGTATGAATGTGCAAATTTCAAATAATGACTATTTTTAAAATTATGACTACAATATCATTATCGCACCTTATAATTTTAATCAATATCTCTTCATAGTCAGTCAGTCATTAAATATCTCTAATTATCTCAAAAATGACTTCATACTTGGCTTGCATTAGAATACAAAGTCCACACTTTGCATTTGGTTGAGGTCTCTTTTAATCTATACAATTCTATATTAATCCTCTCTCTGACTTGTTTTCCCTGCCATATATTTGTTAAAGAAACCAATTAATTTGCTCTGTTGACTTTCCCACCTTCTGAATGTGGCTGACTGCTTTTTCATGGTGGCAATGTATCCTCTGTGCCCCATAGTGTCTGTCTGCCAGTGTGAGTCTCAGTTAAATTCAGGTCCCTTTTTACCACCACAGTGTTTTATGGATGGTGCTGAGTATTCCCTGTTGTAGCATATCAGGCGGTATTTCCTGTCTGTCTCTCAGTGCTGATGAAATTGACAATGCCATTGATGACCACTGGGCATGTGTGTGCTTGTGTGTGTGTGTGTGTGTGTGTGTGTGTGCGTGCGCACGCATGTGTGTGGACTCACTAGTTATTGTCAGAGGCTATTATCACTAGTTATTGTCCTGGGCTATGAGTCACTTCCATACATCTGTCCAGAGCTCTAGAGACACATATTGGCGATGAGCAGGCACACCCTATTGTAAATGTCACTGGGTGACTTCCAGGGCAGGGGTAACATGATGTGCTAAAGTGCTCCCTCCTCTGTGGACCTGTCTCCTTCTTTTCCCTGTTCTCTTTTTCCCCTCCTGCCTCTCTGAGGATTCTGTGGCCTCGTTCCTTAGGTTGCTTTCTCCCTGTTTGATTTCCCCAAGGTTCTGTCCTCAAGGCACTGCCCTTCTGTCTCTGTCTTTATTCTGTGGTGTCCCCTACTCCCATGGCTTCAAGAACCAGGTAGGTGCCCAATTTCCCAAACCTCTATTCCTGCCTACCAGAAAGTGCCCCCTGGAAGCCCTGCAATCATTTTCAAACTCAAAAAAGTCATGATCTACCTTAGAGAAAATAAACAATAATAATGACAACAAAAGCATTGCTCTCTGGCTCCTTCCCATTTCAGGGAACAGTCTTTCCAGCCACCTTGCCACCCACCTGATGGCCCAAGCTAGGGCTCTGGCTTCTCCTGTAGTTCCCGCACTCAGGCAGCCACCATGTCCTGTCAGTTCTGGCCAACATCTTTCTCCTTGTTCTAGTCCTTCACCCCACTGCCCTCCCTTGCCCAGCCCTTTCTCAGCTTCCATTGGGCCACTGCAATGGCCTCCTAGTGGGTCACCTGTCTCCAGTCTCTGTTCAGACAGCTCTTACTCACCAGTGCCACCAGCAACTAGGTCAGCTCCCGGCACAAAAAGCTTAGAAAGCTCTCCATCACTTGTAAAATGAAGTTCAAACTCTTGTCCTTATGTACAAGTCTCTTTGTCATCAAGCCACCTCTCCACTTTCCTGCCAAAATACCACCCACCCCGAGGCCTCCCTCCCTGCGGCACAATCAACTTTGAGTCTTCTGTTCATGATGAATAAACATTGCAGGTAGAAATGTTCTCTCTCCTTTTTCTTTTGTACTGTAGCAAATGAAACCCCTAACAAACCCCGATATTTTCTGTTTGGCTCTATGGCTGCCAAGGGTGAGCTGCTCTGACAGCCTCTGAATCCCTGGCCCAGCGCAGCAGGGCTCACCAGGGCAGCAGTGAGGTTAGAGGTGTGGGATCCGCAAAGCAACGGAGCCCCTGGGGTGGAGGTCCCAGCAGAGGGAGGATATTCTGACCACTTGGACTATCTTTCTGGATTCATGAAGTTAACATCAACTTTGTTCTACCTTATTTGGGATACAAAGGGATGCAGGTCTTCCCAGGTTCTAATAAACATATCCAAGAGCAAGGGTTTCCAAAACAAAAAGGTTTTAGAGAAGGGATTTGCAGGTGTGTCCCTCCTTCTTTTAGCCTGCCTTGGGGCGGACTGGTTAGAGAGACACTCAGATGGAGCAATAAGGTGTTGCAGAACAATAGCTACTAATCACAGTCTGTGGCTCTAATTTGCTTCCCTCTATAAGGAAACTGGGATGTTGTGGGACTGGGGATCTTAATGCCCATTTGGGAATTGTCTTGGAGGTTTCCCATGACCCACGAACCCTACATTTCAGCTACACTAGATTGCTCAGTTTCCAGAATATATGTGCTTCTTACACATATTACACTGCTTACATCATTTGGAATGTCATACCTCTTTGTTCACTTCTTGCAAATGTCATCTTTTCTGTCTAGCTTAATACTTGCCCCCTCCCCTGAAGTGAATCTGATCACTTCTTCTTATGTATGCAGCTTTCTACACAATTGTCTTAATTTATCACTTTACAGGTATTGGTTTACATATCTGCCCCTCTGTTAAACTCTGCACTCATGAACCATGAAAAGGCTTCATGCATAATTTTATTTAAAAGTGCCTAATATTACAGTTAAGGGAACTGAGGTTTCACCAGTTAGCAAAACAGAGAAAAAAAAAAAAAAACACCTTTTATGATTGAGGTTCATATATTAGAGTTTGTCTACTTTTTGTGAATGATTGAGAAGCATGTTAACAACCTGAAGATTTTAGTAGTAATCATTTTCCAAGGGACATTCCATTGGGAAAAAAGAATTTGTATTTAAGACAAGGAAAATTAATGAATATTAACTGGTTTCAAAGACCATGGTGGATCATTGTTGAAGAATTTATTAATAAGGCATAACACAGAGGCATTAGAGCTAATTCGCCACCGAACACACAGGTCCCAAAGTAATTTCATATCTCAGGAGAATTGAAAATGTGAATCAACCACCCTGGCTGGTGGCACAGTGAATAGGTGCTGTCCTGTGAACCCAAAGGTCACTGGTTCGATTCCCAGCCAGGGCACACATAACCAGGTTGCAAGCCAGGTCTCCAGCCAGGTGTGTAGCTGGAGGCAGGTGAAAGGCAACCATACACTGATATTTCCCTCCCTCTCTTCCTCTCTCCATTCTCCTCTCTCTGAAAATAATAAAATCTTTTTAAAAATGTGAATCATGCTCTGAATGGAAGGAAGCAGGAAGGTACCTGTTTGTAATTTGGTGGATTTTTTCAAGAGCCTGCCTATACTAACAACCATTTTCAGGGTAGTAACCTTGAATTCTCAAGATTGTGGTAGCATAAAACCCTCCTACTTTGATAGATGGGGAAACTGAGCTCCCAAGAAGCCTCATGGTTCAGTATAGATGAGACTAAGAGCCCAGTGTCCCTTGCATGGTATGTGCTCTTCCTCTCTATATGGAGCAGTTGCTATGTCATTAAGGGAGTGCAAGGCCAAGCACGAAGTTCACAGCGATATCCATTCCCTTATTAGAGAGCTCAGTTGGCAGTAAAGAATGGGTTCCATTGTACAAGTTGAGCTGCCTATGACTGAGCTTCTTCTGTTGTCTCTAAAGGTCTTTATGGAGTCTTTATAGCCACCAAAGACAAACTCATCTATATGTGTTTCTATTTTCAAAGTTGTTAGTTCTTAGATAGCAGGTCTACTTCTATTGTGTAACCTTCTGTAGTTCTCTGCATTCAGCCAACATCTCTGAGATTCTTTGGTGAGCCAAACTCAAATGCTGAGGAAATTGAGATAGATAAGACACTGAACTTGCTCTCAAAGAACTGATAGTCCAATGGCATTCATTGTACCCATCTCCTTTTTCTCGTTATACTCCCAAAAGAAAGGATATAAAATAGCAAAATACACAGTGCAATGATGTTGTCATTCAATAATGCAATGCAATTAGGATTCACTTAAGAAAACTTATATAGCAAAAAGAACATTTGAGGTTACACATTCAGGATGAAACCCTAAGATTTCATTTCTTAGCTGTGTGACCTTGGAGAAGTTACTTATAGGTCTCCATTCATAGGTATGATTATATCTACTTCATAAGGTTATCAAAATAATCAAATGAAATAAATTATGTAAAATACATAGCACAGTGTTTGGAATTCATTCATCTATTTAATAAATATTTGTGGAGGACATACTGTATGCAGGCATAGTAGTAGGTCCTCATAAAACATATTGTATAAATATGTACGCATTGAAGAAAGAATGAGTAAACACCACTTTTTCTGCCTGTTACCATCCCTCTTGTCTCAGTGGAAATAAGAAAGCAGTCACTCTTCTATGTACTAGAAACATTCATGAAGTGATAATCAAGAAATTTCCTAATGAGATTGGATCTCATTACTGTTTGTGTTTTGTAAGAAGCTCTCATCTTTTTTATGCTTAAGAACTTGCCCTCCTCTGACAGGTTTTCTGCTTTTTCATAGTGTCAGTATGTATATCTACATCAGTGTGTAAGAGATGTCCTCAGAGCAAGGAAGCTACGGAGTGAACAAGAAAACCCCTTGTTTCCAATCTACGAAAATGTGAATCCAGAGTATCACAGAGGTAGGAGCTTACTTCACTAACTTGTAAGTTAATTTATCAAGATATGATTGACCTGAAAACCATTAAAGACCAAAGCTCTTCCACCATGCACTATTTATTTCTTCCTCTATCCAAAGGCTTGAGGGAAAGGTCCCTGGAAGGTGGCAACAGGGAGGAGAGGCAATGTGGGGAAGGCCTCCAACTCACAGGCTCTCTTCCTACCAGGCTTAGGATGTCCTCTATTACATCCATTGTTTCACATTTCTTTTTGGTGCTAGTAAGGATGCTTTGAAATCATAACTGGGAGTTCAAATTATAAAATCCCTTTGTATGAAATCCTTATGTATCCAGGTCCTTAATATGTTCTTATCTTATCACCTAGTATTTCTACTACCACCCTAAATACTGGAAAATTGTATACATGAAGCTATATATGGTTAAAATTCTGAGTGAAAAAACCTAAATGTTTAACAGTGGAGGACTAAGTATACAATGGTACATTCACTGAATAGAACACAATGCAGTCATTAAAAATGATATTTTTGAGGCTATTATAATAACATGGATATTCTTATAAGTGCTTAAGAAAAGCAGAATGTAAAACAAAGAAAAAAAAGAACAACACATGATGGGGGTCGGGGAGACTAGAAAGAAATATACCAGAGTAGCAAAACAAATTTCTCTGAATAATAAAATAATATATAACTTTTCTTTCATTTTACATGTTTTTAAATTTTTTTCTAGAATAAGCCTGGAACATTTTTTCAAGAAAAAATTCAATAGGAAAAATACAGAAACTTTGTAAGGCCCTGCTTTGGTCAGATTGGATTTACTAGACAAATGAAGGTGCTATGTGCCTTTCCCCATTTCAGACCATCATTAAGATTTCATTTAATGCCAAGGCTTATTGCAAATTTGAATTTTACATTGTATTAGTTATTTATTACCACCTAGCAAATTACCCCAAAACTTAGCAGCTTAATTCAACATTTATTACCTCGCCATTTCTGTAGATCAGGAATTTGGAAGGGGCTTAGCAAAGTGGCTCTGGCTCAGGGTCTCTCAGGAGACAAGGTCAAGCAGCCAGACCCACCACCACCCACTGGCTGGGCTGGGGCTGGGGGCTCACTTCCGGAGGCTGTGGGGCTCACTTCCGGAGGACTGTCTCACGTGGCTGCTGGCAGAGGTCTCAGGTCCTTGCCCTGTGGACTCACAGCTGCCTATACATCAAATCATTTGGTTTTTTGGACAAACATTATTTCAAAACTACTTTATCTTCATTTCTAAAAGATCTTCCATTTTATTTAGCTCTCTGCACCGTCTATCCCCACCCACGTAGCCAGTATGTTAAATCCTCGGTAAACTGTAAAGCACAAATACAAGGACAGCTGCTGTGTAAAGGAGTCTTTTGTACATCAGATAAACCTTTTGTATTGTAAATAATTACTCCCTCATTTATCTGTATAGGAAATTAAGGTTTTGCATGTCAGGTTCTTTAAGAAGATCCAGGAGGGAGGGAGCTCTGGGGATCTCCTAAATTCCTTTGTCTTTCTTATTTTGACTTGATTGAAAGCCTTTTTTAAAAAATAAAAAGAAAAAGAAAAAAAATAATCCCCCTTGCTCCTAAAGGAAGCTAATGATAGTATGGTAACTTCAGGCATCTGAAAATTAGGATTCAGGTCCTAGCTCTATAACTGAGTGGTATTGTGTAATCCTGAATAATGTGTGCTGCCTCTCTGGGCCACTGGGCTAGTCGGCGAAACCACAGGATTTGACCAGGATCACTAGTCCTTTCCAATTCTAGAGGGCCAGAATCCTCAAGCTTACAGTCTCATCTTAAACTATATTGAGTTTTCATCATTTTACTAGTCTTTCCCATGTAGTATAGTTTTCACAAACAGAACAAGCAAGTACAGCGCACCCTGCTACACTCTCTAATTAGTGTCCTTCCTTTCAGATGCCGGCTATTCAAGGCATTAAGAATGTACCTGAAGATACCCTGGATTAAAGCTATTCACTGTGTGATTTTTTTTTTTTTTTTTAAACTCACTTCATGCCCTACAGAGGTGCCAGCTATTTCTATTGATACTATGTATAATTTATTAATCTGGAGAATTTTAAAGAATTTATATAATTTAAAAGTAACAGATATTATTGTACATAGTTGTATTTTGTAGTTTCTTCTGTAAATATGTATTTTTTCATAATGTTTAATATTAAGCTTTATATAATACTATTTTCCATACTGAAGTGTTCATGGGGTGTTCTCCATAAACTAATTCAACCTCTGTATGCGGGAGTGGGGGGCTGCAGAGGTGATCCCTGGGGCTATGGTTTTTACCAGTTTTGATGCTTCCTGAACAGGATAAAGGACAGGGCTGAAGAGAGCATGTAGTATGCTGGCTTTGCTGCTTGCTACCCTGTGAATCTTGGGATCCAAAGATGATCCAAATACTATTTGGACAAATAAGAAGGTCATCAAAAAGGGTAGGAAGGAGGAGGAAGGGATTAAGTAGCCCCCAAGTTGAAGGAGGTGGTTGTGCCTGGAGTAGTAACTCCCTCCTCTTTCTCCTGTGGGAGGCTCCACCTGGAGCCTGCAGTGCAGGTCCCAGCTGCAGGGTGGAGGGTTCTGGTAGAGAAGGATGTTAGCAGAAGTGGTGAATTCCTTACATTGAGAAGAATGCCACCTGGAACTGACTGGAAACAGAATCAGCATGCGAGCACCACCCACAGTGATAGGAGATGATGCTAGGGCGTCAAGGCATGGAGGGCAAGCCCGCACCCTGACTGCAATGGATTCATGTTGGCGAAGGTGTACGCTCTCTTCTTTGTCTTGTTGCCAGTGGGCTGTGCTCCTAGAAAAACCAAAATTAGGCCCATCATACTGGTTTTTCCATCAAAAGATGATTGTAGTGGCAGATTCTACTCTTATCAAAGGACCTAACATCAACATTTTTAATAGAAATGTCTGCAAAGATCACATACAGTTAATTTAAAAAAAAAACAAAAAAAAAACAACTCATTGGTGTTTGCTGTAAAATTTTCCATTAGGACACTTTTAGTAAAATATTGAGGTCAAAAGGCACTACATCCTCTAGCAATTTTGTCTTTAGTATTTGTGCCTATTTTGACTACAATAAATTTCAATAAACCAAAAAGTTGCTCTTCAGGGTCCAATTCCAAGGGTCTTCCTGTGGAAAATTTAAAATGCATCTGAATAGAATTTTCATGGCTAACTGAGAAATAAGCTGGGAATATTGGCCTTTTCCTCACTACAAATTTCAGCATAATAAATGAAGAATTAAAGATCAAGTTTGTTGACCTCACAGCTTCATTTGCAAAGTATGTTTTTGCCACAAACTATAAAGTTCCATTAAGTATTATAATGTGTACAATTGGCATAGTAATTAAAAAACACTAAACAAGTAGATCTAAAATAGTTATACATATATTGATGGAAAGCCACACCCAAACCAGAAAAGTTGCCAGAGCTCTTAGAGATTTATAAAAACAGGAGTGAACTTGGTAGGAGTGAATACAAGAGCAATGGGAGGATTGTAAATCTCCATAGTTTCACTGTGCTCAGCACCTCCCTCATGTGACAGTGTCAGGCCCTGGTTCTGTTTCAGAGACTAAGCAGCTCTTCTAAAGGGAAAAGGAACAACGTTTAAGTGAGTGTGGCAGCCATACCAACAGGGAGGAACTATAGATCAGAGATTTATGACATGTGGCATCTGTTAGGAATAACTTTCCCTACATTGAAAGCTAAAAGCGAGAGACAAGTAAGCAGAATTTTAAACTAAGGTTGCTAAGCACAAAGGACATGATTCCATAGAAAGATAAATTCATTCAGAAAACTTATGAAATGCCTGCAACCTGCTAGGCAGTGTCTAGAAACTGCATGTTTCTATAGGCATAAAAGAAAGTTTCACAGTAAGCAAGTTAGGATCCTTGTTACTCTTTTCAGGTAAGCTTGCAGGAGGCTCAGTGAGACAGCAGGTAGCCCGCCAGTCCAGGGCAGCAAGTAGCTTACCCCAGGCCACACTGGCAAGTGCTCATGCTGCTTCCATAGCAAACCAATACATCCAGAAAAGAGACCAATTACTTACACAAACCAAAAACTGAAACCGTGAAAAGCTACACATCTGTAGCAGTAAATAATACTCACATACCCTGGTGTATCTGAGGTGGAACGAGACTTGTGGAAATGAACATGACAAAGGGAAAACTATATGTTCTTTTGGTCCAATCCAGGAAATATTTATTCTTACCCTCCACCTATCTAATTTTAAGTTTCCTTAGTAACAATTACTTCACTAACTTCCCTCCTGCCACCACCAAAAACTAAATACATAATCAAGTTTCCCTATTAAATTTAGGAAGAGGGAAAACAGGTTCCTTGACATTCAGCTCATTTGGCTGTATTTTCTTTGAATTTTATCACATGTTGTGCCTTGGTCTTGGTAAACACCCCCTTTCCTGTGGTGGTGGTGGGCATCCTGACCGTGCACCTGTGCAGGACACTTGAATCATCCGTCTCTACAGTGCTTTTGTACAATCAAATCTTGGGAGAAGCCCATCTTAGATCTTAATAATTAGTTATCCAGGTTCTTTATCATTAGCACCTTTAACTTGTACTCATTAAGTAATTTTGTATTATCGTTTTGTTGTTCTCTGGGTAGCAGCCAGCTTTTCAGCTCTCAAATCAGATTTTTCAGACTCGGCACCCTCCCTGGCCCTGTACGTGTTGGTCCTGAGGATTCTCCATTCCTTAATGATTATGAGGTCCTATTTTTCACTACTTGTCCCCTGTTCCCCTTTGAATATGTTTGCTTTCCCAGTCAAATGTGATTTTATTTTCAGCTTATTTGATCTTCCTGTACTCATCCATATTTTGCAGTCTTTTCAGACTCCATCCATGACCACTTTTAAATATTAAATGACCACTGCCCATAAGCATTTGGGGGACAATTTTATTTGGGAGGGTCTTTAGTTAATTTTTTATTATCTCTTACAAGAAAATCAAAACTGACATGTGAAAATGATGTAACACTGCTTAGCAGATATCCAGCAATATAAAAATAGGCCTCATATGTTAATACTTCACAGTCTGATTCTCTTGCCTTCAAGCCTCAGGAAACAGTTCCTTTTATTAAGCAGTCTTCTTCCCTTTTACAAAATTAACTACCATATACTAAATTCGCATTCACTTGGCTTTCTGGATTTTGGAGGCTGGAACCCTGAACTCAACCTGCCAGATCTGTCTGACAGCGAAGAGCAGGGTCCAAGGTCCAACTCTGGAGTTCCCCAGACTTCAGCTCACACACCTGAGCCAGACCAAATGTGACCTGGTGAAAAACAATAGGGAATAACCTGCTTGTTCGCAGCAGCAGTTCAAAGACTTGCCAGGTTCCTTTTCAGGGAGGAAAGGAAAGCCATTGATCAGCAGAAAGGCAAAACAGTAGCTGTGAGCAAGCCCTTCTCCCTACCGCACATCTTAAGAGTAAGAGTGGAAAGGGTCCTGATCAGCCCACGTTCCCTAAATTTCTGAGTATTCTCCACCCAAGACTTCAAATCATGTCAGGTATCTAAAGATTGTTTCATGTAAAAGGAAAATCTGTAAACAGTGACTGCCCGAAGCAAGTGAAATGAGACAGAGAAGGGGAAGTACCTGAAAAGGAGATGAAACCAGGCATCATCTGAAGAGAAAACGGCAGTCCTTCTGTGTGTCCAGACTGTTCTTTAAAAATGTCCCTCATTTTGTTTAGGACCCATTATCCTTTGGGGAATTCATTCACTTTGCTTACCTTGGCCAGATGATTTGCCTGATTGAACTATTGAATTGATTCCTTTAGCTTTGTAAATAGACCAGGTGTTTGACTGAATTGATTGATTCTGAAATTCGGAACACCTTAGATTTCTGCAGTGGATGAAGCCTTTGAAAATGTTTGGCCCTTCCAGTTACAATGCAGGGTATCCTTCGATGCAACCATAATAACACAAAACTGTTCTGTTCTAAAAATGTTTCTAGCAATAGAAATATTTCTGACTAAAAGAATGCTCTTCCCTTGTAAGGAGGTTCCCTGGAAATAAATGTATGTGATATAATAAGGCATTTTGTTTTTTAAAAATGCTGTCTATATAGATACATTCTCAAAATAAGAAAATTATTGGTGAATGCTCCTAAAATAGAGGTTTAGGTAATGGAAATAAAAGAAATCTGCTAGCAGATTTACCAAAGATTGTTTTTATAACCTACATGTCAATGGACATGATCTTATATTAGATACCAAAAGAAGTTGTTCAAAACTGTGAATAATGTCCGGCAAATGCAATATGTCCTTTCTAGAATATTCATAAGAAAGGTTAGTTATGGCTGTTTTCTGCCTTAAGTAATTTCTTTTGAGAAATACTATTTTTACCCTAAGAGTTAGCTTTCTGTTATGTTAGAGATGTTGTATTTTAATAGCCAAGTTAGTAGATAAGCATCCCAACAAGAAAGGTACAAATACAACTGTGGCTTTAGGAGTTTGTACTAGAGTTGGGCAGTATTTTACCTGAGAGCTAGAGGGAGAGTCTGCACTAGCCTTTGCATAATTTCCTAGTCAGCTACACTGACAAGCAGGTGCACCAATGTTTTTATCTGAAGAGTTCTTGATCTCTTGTCTTCCAGCAGGATTCTGCAAGGACCAGGGCAAAGTCTTTACTCTCTCTCTCTCTCTTCCCACTTTGTAGAAATTCACAAACAGCTCATAGATAGTGAATATATGCTTTTTGAGTGGAAATTGCTCTTGGCCCAATGCTTTGGATGGTAAGTGGTCAGTATCCAATAACACTATTACCCATGGAGATTCATCTGCCTGTTCCTTAATTTGTGTGAAGCTTAAATAAATAAGGTAAATAAATCCAGCAACTGAACTTATTATGTTCTATAATAGAGCACTTTTATATTTTTAATATCATGTATTCTTCCTCTGCAAATCTGGTTATTTAAAATGACAGTAGATGACTCTGTTTTTTCCTACTATGATACCTCCCCCACAATGTTGTATTTCTAACCAACTCTTTTTGAACAAAGAACTTTATTATTCTTTCTATTTAAATTATATATTTGCTTAATATATTTGCATTTTTGTAACTGTGGTCAGAAGTTCTATATGGTATCTCACACACCTCCTCAGTACTAGTACAGGAATAAAACTGCTGTTTATTCAAGGAAAGTGTCCTGTCTTCTATTCACCTGTTTCTCATGTACCAACTTCTGTCATCCTGCTCAGGAGAAAGGTCAAAAGTGGCTGTTTTTGAATGAGAAAAATATGGCTGTCTTAACCTTTATTCCTGTGAGTGCTGAGTTGGTTACCTAGGGTGTTATGTACATAGAATATTAGTCTTTCGGGTTGACTGTCTCCAACTAAATTTTTGTTTTTAGCTCTTCAATTCTTTAGCAACCAAACTGTCATTGATTATCCACAGCACTAGTGTAGTCTCGGGAACACTGCCTTGCCAGATCACTAAAGCCTTCACTGGTACATGGTGGTAGGCAGTAAGACATTCAGTAAAGAGCTGCTGTGCCAACTTCCAGAATTATTATTTTGCCCTTTTGCCTTTTCATATTTCAGTAGAAAAATCAGTGTCCTTCACAACTTCAGTATTTCATTTTCCACAACTTACAGATATCTTTTTTTAATGTACAATTAAAGATTTACATACTAAATCAAGGCAATCCTTTTCAACACAGTTTCTGAATGCAAGTAATTAGATTAACAAGATAACTTGAGGCTAGACATTTTTTTTTTTTTCCAAAATAGTTGTTTGTTTCATGGAATTTCCTTTTCAAGAAAAAGAGAGCCCTGATGGGGTACCAGGTAGCTCAGTTGGTTAGCATGTCATCCTGATACACCAACATTGTGGGTTTGATCCCTGGTCAGGGCACATACAAGAATTAACCCATGAATGCCTAAATATATGAAAGAATAAACTCATATCTTTCTTTCCCTCTCTCTCCTCCCCTTTCTAAAATCAAAAAATTATTTCCATTTGAAGTAATCATGTAGTAATTTTGCTGATACATCCTTCATAATCATAAAATGTTAGAGCTAGAAGGGCCACCTTACAGATGAACAATGGAAAAAACAACAAAACCCAAGTTTAAAAGTAATATAACAAAATATGATAATGCTGGAATTTCACTTGGTCCTCCCATTGTTCACCATAACGACCTGCCTACACATAAACATAGACAAATATGAATGGTTCTCAAAAGCCAGTGAATACAGCAGCCATCTCCACCCCAGAGACAGGAACTTCAGCAGAGCTATCAGTATTTGGTGTGATTATTTCTCTCATTTCTGTATCTTGGATGTCTGAAGACAACCATTTGTTAAGCAAATATCGGAGTGTATTTTAGAGTCAGACCTTAGCAAAAGTCATTACAATGTCAAAGCTGAAATATTATTGAATAGAAAAGGAGAGAACATGATTTTCCAATATAATACTACTGTCAAATATTATTAAAGTTAATTAAACCAAACCACCTAAAATCCAGGAGAGGTTCTACAACTGGATTTTGAAAAAAATTGACAAAGCATTTGGTATTTTCAATAAAAGGAACATTTACAACAGGAAGGTAAAGCTTACCTATAACATTAAAGCTTGAGTAATAGAGAAAACCATGCAGGAATAGTTCATTCTATGTGGGAATTAATGAACATTTGCCACCTCAACAAATGAGGTAACAAACGCCAAAGGTCATATTCACTAAAATATCTCCCAAAGCCAATACCTCCCAAGGAAAATTTCATTGATACCATTATTATAGAGAATGATTGATCAAAGTAGCACTTGCGTAGAGTTTTTCCTGGGGTTTATTGTTATGATATAAAAACTTCTACGTAAATTATGTTAATTTAAATTACTTTCCTATTTTGAAGTTCTTGACCCCCATAACAATTTTTTTTTGCATTATTTTAGTGTTCAAGAAAGGGCTAGCAATGAAATATGTCCCCTGTCTCTGCTACCCTGCTGCCAGCCTTTGGTGGCCAAGAAGTCTCTATGTCCAATGGCTTACCAAGGAACTAAGGCCAAAAACAACAATAACAAAAATCAAGGATGGCAGAGGAATAAGTGGAGCTACACCAATCTCCCCTTAACACCAAACTGGAATTACAACTTAATTGGGGAGAAATGAAATACAGGCAAGCACACTATCAGATGTGGAATTCAAAATAATGATGATAGAGAAACTCAAAGAACTCAGTGAGTTCAAAGAAAACTACAAACAACTCCAGGGGAACTATGAAGAACACCAAGGGGACTACAAGGAACTCCAGGGAAGCTACAAGGAACTTACTGAGAACTACACCAGCACTAAAAAGGACAAAATCAGCCAGTTGGAGACTGCCAGAGATCTACTGCCTTTATTTCCTTTAGGTGTTAATCCAATCATTCTGTGATCAGTGGTCAGTTTTAGGCACCTCGGTCATCATCAATAGAGCCATCAATAAGAGCCAGGAGGAAATATAGAATACAACTTCTGAATTGAAGAACACAGTAGAAAGAATCAAAATCAAGCTAGAGAAAGCAGAGGATAGGATCAGCAAGCTGGAGTTCAATATAGAAAAAAATTCCCAGGCAGTGCAACAAAATGAAAAAAGACTGAAAAAGAATGAAGAGGTTTTAAGAAAGCTGCAGGGCAATGTGAAACATAACAACATCTGTATCATAGGGATACCAGAAGGAGAAGAAGAGGAGCAAGGGACAGAAAACCTGTTTGAAAAGTAATGACAGAAAACTTCCCTAAATTGAGGAGAGGAAAAGTCATGGAAGCTCAGGAAGCACAGAGGATCCCAAGGAAGGTGAACCCAAACAAGCCCACTCCAAGGCATATCATAATTACAATGGCAAATTTCAAAGACAAGGAGAGAATCCTAAAAGCAGCAAGAGAGAAACAGCTAGTGACATACAAGGGGGCTCCCATAAGGTTATTAGATGATTTCTCAATAGAAACACAAGCCAGAAGGAAATGGCAAAAAATATTTCAAGCAATGAAAAACAAAGGCCTGCAACCAAGAATACTCCACCCAGCAAGGCTCTCTTTCAAAATGAAAGGTGAAATAAGGAGTTTCCCAGACAAAAGAAGGCTAAAAGAATACATCTCCACCAAACTAGCATTGCAAGAGATGCTAAAAGGTCTGATTTAAGAAGATGAAGAAACAGAAAGACAGACAGGAACACAGATACAAAGGTAAATGAATTAAATGCACCAATCAAAAAATATAGGGCAGCTGAATGGATAAGAACCAACTTTAACTTATGAATGCTTTAAAAAGATCTGGTTATAAATAGATTTTACTGAATAAGGTATAATTTTGTATATTATTTGTATCTGCATTACTGCAGGTTAAGTTTTCTTAGATTGGAATCATTTCACAATATGGGAAAATCATGTTACTTGCAATAACTCAGAAAAGTAGAATGCAGTTAGGAAAGAAGAAAAAAGAAAATGTGGATGTATATTACATAGAATATGTAATATCTTTCTTATTCATTGTTACAAAATATGTGGTTGTGTAATATATAGATTTTGTTAGCAATTTATGTTTTCAATAGCAACCAACTGGTCATGGGTGTGTTGTGAAATCAGCCAATCTTTAGGTTAGAAAAGATGCTGAGAATGAAGACCAATTTGGATGGAAGTTGCAAACTACTAAACTATATGATTCATGTACATAGGCAATATATATTCTCATGTTAGCATGTAAATTAGATGAGATTCCTTTCAAATAAACTGTGGAAATATACATTTCCAGTTATGAAGGCCCCCAAACTGGGGATGCTTGAGAAAAGGAATTAATGCTATAGTAAACTTTATTATTGAAATGTGAACATACCTAATCTCTACCTCAACAGACCCTTAAATAGTTCAGGGGTCAGTTTAGAGCCACATAGGAAGTCAACCACAAGTTCAAAAAATAGCTAGAATACTCTTCTACAAAATTATTTAAATCCTAGGGATTTTTTTTTTTTTTTTACCTCAACTTAGCAGACATAATAATTTCTGCTATGGGGAACAGCTGAGCACTGCAAGTGCCATTATTTCTGAAGGCTTCAACTTGTAAAACACATGTAGAAGAAAAACAGAGGGTATTGGAAGAAGTAAGACCTATGCACAGCCAAAAAAGAAAATAAAAATTTTAAAAAAGACAGAGGGGAGCAAAAAGGGGATGGATATAATACAGCAACAATAAAATTAATTTTTGAATAAATAACTAAATCTACTCTTTAAGATGGAAACCACCAAAAAGAATAAGTTGTAGTTCTAGTAGCTTAAAATAAAGTTGAGTTGTATTATTGGAGTGGGGAGGATCTGACTCAGAATCCAAATTCATTTTTTACTATGGGTTTGGCACTGTCTTTAGGACAACTTTCACAAAAGTGAGTTCTGCAATACACCATTTCTGTGATATATTTCACAAAAATAGCATTCCAGAGTAAAATAAATATTAAAGAAGAAAACATGCTTAATTCGCTACAATATACCTAAAATACTATCATTTAACATGTAATAATTATATCAGCTATTGGCATATTTTAATTTTTGTTATTAACTCTTCAAAATCCAGTATGTATTTTAAATACATGTAAAAATATGTACGTGTGTAAATGTATTTTTGCATGTGTTTCGTAATATTGCAATTCATATTACTTAAAAGAGTAATTCTTTAAACAAATGAATTAATATAGGCATTTTGAAATAATGAATGGAAAACTTTATTAATATGATTTGAGAAGCTGACAGAAAGCAGTAGTTAAATGGTGAATTGTCTGGATGTGAAAGGAAAAAATTTAAAAAGTATACACTGGTGGTTACAGAATACACAGGGGGATTTAAGAAGAATAAAGGAAATGGAGAAGCCAAAGAACTTACATGCATGACACATGGACATGAACTAAGGGGGGCATCGCCAGAGGAAATGGGATACTGGGTGGAGGGGACAAAGAGGGGAAAATTAGGACAACTGTAATAGCAAAATAAATAAAATATATTTAAGAAAACAAATCTATGCTAAAAAAAAATTCAACAACAAACCCTGACAATGCAATGATAGAAACAAAGGGAATTAAGACTGGCAAAATTCAAAAGCCAGGGAACACTCCAAACTTCAACTTCAATGAGAAAATACCACTAAAAATATCTCAATTAAAATTCTGAGCCATCTTTCATTCCGAAAGAACTTTCCAATGACTCTGACCCAGGCTTCACTCAAGTAGTAGATGTGCCTTCCCCATTCAGGACCAGTGGCTAGGGCAGGAGGCTGGTATACTTGCAAAAACAAGGCATCAGCAATAAATAAAGCTCAACTGTGACAGGAGAAAAATGAAATGAAGGACCCTACCTTGGTGGAAGACTGTGAGGAGAAAACAATGGGGGAAGAAAAATTAAAGTCGAGAGCTAGAATCTAAAGGAGTGATGGAGAGTCCCAGATCCTGAGTAGTAGCAGGTGTTCAAATTTAACCCAGGGGGCAGGCATTCCAAGTCCTACGTGAAGAGCTGTACAAAAAGGTACTGCATGTTTATCTCTGGGATGATCACAAAAAGTTGTAACATTTAGACAGTGTTTTTTACATTTAAAAACCATTCAAGGCTATTGTCTCTTGGAGTGCCTTCAACTTTTGTATAATACAGATCAGTGATTGTCCCTACTATACATAGATAGGGAAATAGAAGCACAGAGAAGACCAAAGTAGTGCCCAAAATTTAGCAGATGAACAGGAACAATAGCTAATTCATATTAAGTGCTGTGTACTAAAGGTTCTATATATATCATCTAATTTAGTTCTTCACACACACTAGTTATTCTATTGTTTGGAAATAAGAAAACCAAACTCAGAGACAAGTAATTTGCCAAAGGCCGTACAGTGCCCAAGTTCAGCTTCTAATCCTTCTGAATTCAAAATGTGACTGCATAACCTCTATCCAGATTCTTTTTTTAATTTAAAGTTTATTTTTTTTACTCTATCAGAAGCCTCAAAAAAATGAAAGTGACCTGCCTTGACCTCCAAGACTGCTGTTGGCCAAGTCCCTAAACTTGTCTCACCAAACTCCCTTCCTGCCAATCATTACTTCTGCATCTGTAGAGACAGTTTCCATGCCCATGGCATATTATATTGAAATTATTTGTTCTGATTTCCCTACTAGGCTGTGAGCTGATTGAGAACAGGCATCCAAGGCACCAAGCACACAAATTGGAGGCTTTTTCTAGATATTATGATAATAAGACAGTAATACATAATACTAACAAAGTGCCTGACATTATTCATTGCATTATAACATATTTTAATGACTCAATCCTTCCCAAAAACACAACCCTTATCTCAAAAACAGTGGGATGGGAAACTGAGACCTAGAGGTCACAGCCATTAAGTGTCAGAGCCAGGATTCAACCCCAGCAACCTGACTTCCAAGTAGGTATGCTCAAGCACTCTCTCAGGGTCCTCAGATTTAGCATGAATCAGAATCACCTGAAGTGCTTGCTATTAAAACACAGATTCTGGGCCCTATCCATAGTTTCTAAATCAGTAGATTTGTACTATGCTCTGTTGTTAAAAAAATAATAATGAAGCAAAAATTTTAGTTATTTCATCAAATTCTTTGATGGTGATTTAATCAAATTAAATATGTAACCATATTTCAGAATATAAATTAGTACCTTTTTACAGGAACCAATTTTAAAGAGGACTTCATAGACTTCCAGTCAGGTAAGTGGCTTAGGCAGACATGGCACACCTCATCACACATCCACATCGAAGTTACAACTAAAATATAGAACAGCCATCACTGAGAACTGTCAAAAATCAAGTTGAATGGAAGTCTGACAAGGACGGAATTAAAGAAACCAATTCCATCCAGGCTGGCAGGAGGGGCACAGATGCAAAAAGGCTTGCCCCTCACACATGTGTGGTGGATAAAAATTCAGGAGGGATATTTCAGAAGCGAGAGGTTGAAGCCCCACACTAGCCTCCCTACCCCAGGGTTTCAGTGCCGGGAAGATCAGTCCGCAAGATAAGTCTGGCTGCAAAAACCAGCGGGAATTGAGTAGATGGAAGAAACTGCTGGAACCCCAAGCAGTTCCACTTAGCCCACATACTGACTCACCTACTCAGGCTCACTCCCTCTGAGCTCCAGCACTGGAGTAGCAGATTAAAGGCACCAGTGGCGCACAGAAAGACACCGAAGTGTCTGACATCAATGTGAGCAGAGGCCATTGCCCCTTTTCTAAACCCTCCCCCAACAGAGCAAGCAAGTTGGTGCCATATCTGAGATTCCATCAACCTGGTTAACACAATTTGTCCCATCTTGAAGATCCCCACAAACTCCACCCCACCCAATTTACAGGCCCACCCAAGCTGTTTTTCCATATGGATGGCTTTTCTTGGCTCCTGCTGCACAACTTCTTACATCCTCTCAAACAAGCAACAGCTGCCTCAGTGAGCCGCAGGCCTGGCACTAGTCAGCAGCCAGCCTAGGTTCACAGCTTGGCTTTGCCTGGAGCTCTCCAAGCCCAACACAGGTAGCAGCATCTCAGATTGCTTTATAGCTCAGGCAGGGCGGCTCAGGGCAAAACACAGGTTGGGGCTGACCTTTGCCTGAACCACCTAGGAAATCCCATGGTCAGAGCACCCAGTGGACAGCTACTAAGTCAGAGCACCACCACCTGCCCTGCACAGATCATTCTCCACGGAGGGTGGAGGTTGCTGGTCAGTGGTCACAGCCAATCCTTGCTGCTGACTGGCCTGGGTAACTCCCTCTCATTGACCTGCCAACAGCAACCAAGACTCAACTTCAAGAGGAGGATGTACGCAGCCTACACAAAGGGTGCACCTTGAGTACCCAGCTTGGGTGATAGGAAAGGCTGTGCCACTAGATCCTATAGGACACCTACTATTTTAGGCCATACTCCAAGACACAGAGTCAATGCAGCTCTACCTAATACATAGAAACAAACACAGGGAGGCTGCCAAAATGAGAAGACAAAGAAAGGTGGCCCAAATGAAAGAATAAAGTTCCAGAAAAAGAGCTAAACAAAATGGAGATAAGCAATCTATCAGGTGTAGAGTTCAAAACACTGGAAAAAGGATACTCAAGGAACTTAGTGAGGACCTTAATAGCATAGAAAAGATTCAGCCAGAGGTGAAGGATACACTACTTGAAATAAAGAACAATTTACAGGAAACAACAGTAACTGAATGAAGCCAAAAATCAAATCAATGATTTGGAACATAATGAGACACAAAACAACCAATCAGAAGCATGAGAATAAAAAAATTCCAAAAAATAGCCCTGGCTGGTAGCACAGTGGATAAGGTGCCAGCCTGCGAACCCAAAGGTCGCTGGTTCGATCCCCAGCCAGGGCACATAACCAGGTTGCAAGCCAGGTCTCCAGCCAGGTCTGTAGCTGGAAGCAGGCGAAAGGCAACCATACATTGATGTTTCTCTCCCTCTCTGCTTCTCTCCCTCTCTCCCTTCCTCTCGCTCTGGAAATAATAAATAAAATCTTTTTAAAAAATTCCAAAAAATATGAGGAGAGTATAATACGACTCTGGGACAACTTCAAGGGGTCCAATATTCGTATCACAGTGGTGCCAGAAGAAGAGGAGAAAGAGCAAGAAATTGGAAATCTATCTGAAAAAATAATGAAAAATCTTCCCTAATTTGGTAAAGAAAATTATCATGCAAGTCTGCAAAGCACAGAGTCCCAAACAAGATGGATGCAAATAAGTTCACTCTAAGACATATCATAATTAAAGTGCCAAAGGTTAAAAGTAAAGAGATAATCTTAAAAGCAGCAAGAAAAAAGAAATTAGTTACCTCCAGGGGAGTTCCCATAAGACTGTCAGCTGATTTCTCTAAAGAAACTTTGCAGGTTAGAAGGGACTAGCAAGAAATATTCAAAGTCATGAAAAGCAGAAACCTACAGCCAAGAATGCTCTACCTAGCAAAGATATCATTTAGAATCAAAGGGTAGATAAAGAGTTTCTCAGACTAGAAAACACTGAAGGAGTTCATCATCACCAGATCATTATTATATGAAAATTTAAAGGGACTTATTTAAGAAAAAGAAGATTAAAGCTATGAACAATAAAATCACACAAAAAATACAAATCTATCAATAGTTGAATCAAAAACCAAACTAAGCAAACAATAAGAACAGAGACAGACTCATCAATACAGAGAGTGTTTTGATGGTTGCCAGATGGGAAAGGTTATGGGGGAATGGGGAAGAGGTGAGGTGATTAAATAGAAATTGGTAGTTACTGAATATCATGGAGATGTAAAGTACGGTATAGGAAATGGAGTAGCCACAGAGCTTATACCCATGACCCAGGGACATAAACAATTGTGTGGGGATTCCCTGAGGAAGTGAGGGGTGTTGGGGGCAGGGGGAAAAGGGGGAAAAATCAAAACAACTGAAATAGCATAACCAGTAAAATACCATTAAAAAATTTTAAAAGAGGACTTTGTGAAGACTTAAGTTCTCATTTGTAATTGGTCTTCTCTCTGGAAGATCTGAGTCTGATAGATCTGGGTCCAGAAATCCCCTCTGACAAGCTAGCTATTTTCATCCACTTTACAGTGAGGTATTTCCACCTACTTTACAGTGAGGAAAAGGGTCCAGAGAAATAAATAACCTGCTGAAGTTGCCGAGTCGGCATACAACCTTTCCAGAACATCTCTTCTAAGAATAGGCTGAGCTCAGGACAAAACATCCCTGGATCAACTACCTGATTACACCATCCCCAGCTCAGACCACTTCCCCACAGCCAGTTCTCTCCAGCCTGTTTTCCCTTATCTCTAAAAGAACAATCCTTTTCTGCCTCATCTTTGAGATGCTTGCAATGATTCCCTTACCCCCATTAATATCACCCCCCAACCATCCTGTTTGCAATAATTCTTTGATATAAAATGCCTCTTTATCTAAATCTTTTGTATTTGTTCCCAGCTGGGGGGTTGCCTAGAAATGCATGTAATTTGTCACCTACATGGAATCCTAGATATACACTTAAGCATAATCCAAAATGAGCATCTTCAAACAATAACTGATCCCCCTGAATTACAATTAATAGGGGCTTTGGTGTGCTTACTTCTACAATGTGTGACTTTCTGGGATGTGACTGCATCATGGTCTGTAATGAAAACTCAGATTAAGTTTTCCTAAGAATGTTCCAGATCCCCAGAGTGAACTCCTCTGGGGGTGTACATTAGATAGGTTGGGCACTCATACATCTCTGAAGACTGATGCGGCCTTCTGAAGCCGATTATACAAAAAGTCTATCCAAGTTAAGAGAGTGTCATACAGTTGGTTTTCTCTGAGCAGTTTCAGGATGCTTGCTTCTGCTCTGTACCATTCTTGGCCTCACCAAGTGGTTGATGGAATATTGGGAACAGCACCCCATTCTACATCAGACATCTCTGAGAGGAAGCACTTCCTTTTGCTGATGTAAATATCCTCTGCCTATACCTTCCACCCATTGACCCATTCATGGCCCCCAGATGGGACATTATTGGGTGGGTGGGTGGAAGGTGTAACCTTACTTGGGAATAGGATTGTTGCAAATGTAATTAAGAAGAGGTGCCCTAACCATCATGGGAAACAGGGCAGGCCAACTAAACATGGTGCTAGTAAGGCTCCACCACGACCTCTGTGCATTTCAAAAGTCTTTTGACAAAATGGGATTTATAACTCATGAAATTTAAGCAGTACTTTTTGAGTCTAAAAAAAAAATGAGGTAATAGTGTTCTTTTATTGACAAATTGGCTGTTCCTACAAAATGAGTCATTTAATTAGAACATTAATTTAATTGAGCAACCTGGTCCTCACCACTCTGAGATAAGTGCCATTACTCTGTCCTGACACAGATCATCTCAGAAAAAAAGTCTTGACATTTGGTAATAGTAGTAATAGCTTAGGCTTCCTTCTTTCCTGCCCACCCCAAATCTCAGATCCTGCAGGGGATAACACCCCTTGGGAAGAATGTTCAATAGGAGAGTCCACCTGGCCACCCTCATCCCACCTACCCAGAGAGATAAATTGTTGCCTGAAACTGAGATTCAGCGGGACTACATGTTAGAAGAAATCTTTGTCAGGAAAAGTGAGCAGGGGATCACATGTTTGGGTCTGCAATAGCCCAGTTGGCCAACAAGAACAGCAAATGCATCGTGATCAGGACAGCAGAGCGAAGGAACACACTCTGCCCTCCCAGGGGTGTTTCATTGCTGCCCACGGGAGCCAAATGTTCACTTTACTGAACCAGTTGTTCAATACAGCCCTTATTAAAAAGTGAAAGATATAAACTTGTGCCTTCATAAATTGTATCAAAAACATAGGTACTAAATACTCAAAACTCATCGCTTCCTAATTATTGTACCACATTTACTATTGTCCCTGCTCCTGAGGTTGTCGGTGTCTACTCTATGTGCACGGGTGAAGGGCCATGCAATGGTGTGTTACTTCACATCTCTTCCCGAATCTGACTTCAGTGATAACACATCTATACCTTGAAATCAGCCACAGTGGGTAGATTTACGCCACAGAAATGAGCAGACGCTGTGAATGAGGGCCCCACCCCATGCCTAGCTGCATATCAAACATTTACCAGAGTAGAACTTCCCATCAGTAAACCTTTCTACCTGGTACCCCGAAACACACATAAACACTGCACCCCACCCACCCATCAGGGAGTGAAGCCACCCACCTCGTCTTTCATCCAATAATTATAAAGGGCACAGTGAACATCTCTATACGATTTTTCCCCTCTCCTAAGAAGGTTTTTTTTTTTTTTTTTGACTTGGAAGATTGTATTCACACATTTATACTTCATCTGTTTCCTCTCTAAATTTCAGAGTCGATTTGAATTTTATAATAACAAGAGTTGGCTTTTTAGATATGCTATCTCAGAAAGGAGAGTTTTAAGACCTAATGAAGATACTGCCATGGTTTTGGTGTCTCTGGGTCTCTAAGGAAGGATATTGTTTGGAAAACCTCCTCGGGCATCCCCCGCCCTAAATGACCTTTTATGTCCAAGGTACTGGAGCCCTGGAACTACACCAAGGTTTCCTCTAGACTCCCAATTTATTAATCTGCTAACTTAAGATTCTCCTCTGGAGCCACAAACCCATCCAAAATGCTTTTAAGAGGTTCTTAGCTTTACTCATTTGAGGAAAGTGGCAGAAAAAGAAATTTGTTCAATTATCAGGAGCAAGTATTTTTCACTTTTTGTTATTGAAATCAAATGTCACTGAATAGAAGCCCTCCACTCAGTCAGTCTTCTCCAAGAAAGAGTCACCTGAAGGGAATTAAGGAGTCCCTCAGCTTGTTGGTGGGACTAAGGGGGAATCCAATGAAAGTGCTGGAAGGGAGGAAGAGGAGCACAAGGTCCCTGTCAATCACTCTAGGTGAGGAACCAGTGATAACCTATGAACGGGATCTTTGAATTCAGACACAATTAACCTGGAGTTTGCAGACAGTTCAGAGGTTCAGGAAAGGAAGGACTCAGGGTCAGTGAATTATAATATAGCTAACATTCATTGAACATCTATATGGTGCCAGGAACTCTATTAAGAATTAAGCATTTTGCATATATTATTTTCATGTACATTATCTTACCAATTACTGTAACTAAAAGACCCAGAAGAGTAAATATTCTTCTCAAAGTGCCTTTACACACTTCCAGGAAAGAGATTTAGACAATCTGGTTAATAATAGTAAATCAGCTTTAAAAATAAAACCCAAACACTCCTTCATGGATCCAACAAGATGAATGTTATGGGAGATCCCGGATAAAACTGTTGGGCAAATAAAGCTGAGCTTATTAAATTTATGGCACCAAGGGAGACTATCTTGACAGTCTTGGAAGTCTTTCAGAAAGAGAAATTAAGGACAGAGTACTTACAGGATTTAAGGATTTGAACTCAAGTGTTTCAAGGCTCTTCTTTTAAGGTGCAAAACTTACTGGGATTGAGCCCATTTCATAAAATAATAGTCTCAAATTAGAGAAGCGATGAGGTGAGGGTCACAAGATAAATCCTGATGAACTGTGGTCCTTAATAAACGAGCTTCTCCCCCACCCCACCTCTGATTCTGGAGCAAATCCCTGGCATTTTGTAATAGAGCCTTTGAACTTCTCTAAAGACCTGCCCCCTAGGGCATTGTGGAAGCAGGATTCTGATCAGTTGCCTGTTTGTCATCAGGACCAAGTCATTTATTTCCTTTAAGCTTCATTTTGGCCCTTTTTGTATGGCAGTTGACCTCCTTAAGAAACATTAGAACCCTTCAGAATTTTAAACTTTTGACCATTTTTCTTTGTCTTATTTCCTACAGAGATCAACCAAGATTCTTAGTTATTTCCAAATCATCCCCCGTCTCTTGCCATAGTTGAGACATCCTGGACAATACAATGAGTTCTACCTTCTGGGGGACTTTGGCTCCCAGGTCCTTAGCCCAGGAGTGACTTGAGATCTGTTTTGACATGTGCAGCCTGATAATTGCCTGTTTTTGTCTTAAGCTATGACTTATCAACAAGCAAGGTTAATTCTGGGTATTTTGGAGGAGTTTCTAATATAGTTGTTCAGGGCATGGATAATCTGGGATAGAAGTTAGAAAGCCATTAGTTACCCTGTCTGGTACAAGAAGGAACGCAGCAGGATGAAAGTACAGAAGGAAATGTGAGAAGGAGAAAGGAACAGAATTTCATGAGAGGTAAGAATATAGTGTCTTTTCAGTAAGCAACAAAGATCATGAGGGTCCACAAGTAGGAGGGAGACCCTAAATAGTAATAGCCTTCACTAATTCACTTGCAGTTACATATTATATTACCTTGAGACTAGGAAGGTGGACATTAGCCACCAGATCAAGAGAAAAACTATAGCAACCTTTTCTCTCATAAATACCATGCAACTGGGTCAAAACACTAAGGGCTTGTCCAGATTGTTTATGTATTAATAGGAAGAAAGTTTTAAGACACTTCAGTTAACCCATGGTAAAAAGATGTTAAAAAGCTAATTTTAAATCACAAAATGTCAGCTCATGTTTGTTAGGTACGGCAAGAGTGAGAGGAGAAACCACAAAGGAACAAACAGGTCAGGAGTTTAAAAGATTTATTTGGCCAGCTGCGCATGCGGGCTGAGACCAGGAAGGCAGGAAAGTGTCTGCAGCAAGCAAAAGAAAGGCAGGGTTTTTAAGGGGATAAAGGGGGGAGGGAATTCAAGAGACTCTGTTGATGGCTTTGGGGGAGTTGGCTCTGAGAACAGAGAGGCTTACTAAAGAGAGGAGTTACCAAGTTCTCACGGGAAAGTTATAACATCTTTGAAGGACACAGTTCTGGCCAGCAGGCTGAGATATCTTTGAAGGACACAGAGGGTTACTATCATCAGCAGTTACTGGGGAGGCAGCAGATTTAATGGGGTTTGCTAAAATTATACTGGGATTCCCAGAACTCAGGTCTTATGCCTAAGAATGTTTAGTTTCCCAAGGAAGAGTTTTGGTCACTAATAACTTGGTTAAATCATGAAAAGGCATGGGAATCTTATTCTTTTCAAAGAAATTGACTTGAGACAGAGGCAGATATCAGTTTGCTCTTCTATTTATGCATTAATTTGGTTGATTCTCGGATGTGCCCTCACTGGGGATTGAACTCACAACTTTGGGGTATCAGGACAATGTTCTAACCAACTGACTTCCCAGTCAGGACCAAAGGCATGGGAATTTTAGAACAGTTGAGAGTTAACTACCTGCAGTAGTTATAAGGCCCAGCATCCTCTTGAGTCTAAAGAGAAGAGTGGGAAATTTTTGAATGACCTTTAGTCTGTTCAAAGTGAGGGATTTACCTCTTCGGGGTAAACCCGGTTATAGATGATAAATTTGCTTTGACAAAATTATAACATTCTTCTAACTTAAAAGTTCTTTCTGACTTGAAACTATTAAGAAGATAGATGAAACCAAGGAACTCAACTCATTTTTAAAAGTTAGTAAGAGGTCATCCAAACACTGGGTAAGACTAGAATTTTAGAGAAATGTCAGGTCTATAATTTCAGGGACTTGTGAAAAAATATGTAGGAAGTAATTGCATTAAAATTCACTGATGTGTAACTGTCTAGGCATATTGTTGACTTTCCCAGGAGGGCACAAACAGGATTAACTGTCTCCATCTAACCTAGGAACTACTGAAGAAAGCATGGCACAGATGTATGAATCTAGATAGACATGTAGCCCCATGATGAAATAGTAGTTAGATCTGGTATCTAAGGGAAGTACAGATGGCTAGCTCATTTATGACCCTGACCTCTTGAACAACGTTCTCACCCATTGTGTTTCTTAGCTAGGAATATAGGAGTACAAGGACTGCTACATTTATGATGGGTCTTTCTTTTAAATTAGACTTTGAACTCTTGGTTTTAGTCCTTTATCTACTATTTTTAGAAGTTACTGTACAAGCTTGAATAGTATTTGAATGTGTCAACATGAACCTTGATGTATTCAGCCCACAAAATTCTTCAGTTTAGGTAAAATTTTCAGTTCATAAGGACTCTGGTATGTCATGAAGGTCTTTGATTTTGGTTTTAGACCGGTAAGTTAGTTTCCAAATTAATTTTAGCCCAAGTGTGAATAGGAGAGTGCTTGGCACTCTCAAGAAAGAGGCCCTCAGAGAAAGAGAGAAAGAAAGAGAGAGAAAGAGAGAGGCATTGAATTTTTTGTTCCACTTAGGTGTGCAGTGGTTGCTTCTTGTATGTGTCCTGACCAGGGATCAACCTGCAACCTTGATGTATCGAAATGATGCTCTAACCAACTAAGCTACCAGTCAGGGACACATTTAATCTTGCAAATTCTTTTGTGCAATAGACCCCTCCAAATTAAGTTAGCAGGTGTAGTGTCACAAAGGATGCAAGGATGTGCCTTGGTTAAAATCCAAGCATGAAAGCTATGGGCTGGGATATGGAAAGTGCCTCAGGATTAGTAGAGCTGCCTGCCACAGAAATAGTTGGGTGACCCTGAGGGAGAAGTGGTGTAAAAGTGCTTGGGTTTAAGGCTGGTATTGTAGTGGCCACTATCAAGAAACATTTGTGAAGTTGTCATTTAATACTTCAAGAAATTTCAGCTTGTGAATTTATGAGTAAATGGCTAAGTGGATCCTTGGTTCTCCCTCAGAGCACCTTTATTTTTCACTGGCTGCTTTATTTTCCCTTCAGTTTGTGAACGAGCACAATTGTTTTCTCAGCATCTTTTCTGCTATATCTATGTGCAAGAGTTTTCCTCTATTGCTTCTAGCAGTTTTTTCTTTTTGTAGTGTATTTTTCCCCCAAAGTTATTGTTGTCCCATTTTTCCCTCTGTTGCTTCTAGCAGTTTTATTATAAGGCCATTAGTTTAGTTTTAGGATGGGGTAACTCTCTTTCAAAAATTTTCTTAAAGTGTTAAAGATCTGGCCATGGGGCTGTTTCCAATTTTAGTCTTTGCATGGTAAAGCCCTTGTTTCTGACTTAATATTATCCACAAAAAGTGATGGAAGAGCAAGAGTCCCATACGCTTCAGTGTTTACTCTTGAAAGCTATCTAAAATTATTGTAAAGTTTATTCCTGAAGTCTCCAGTGACTTCTTTTGGAAGACTCATCATGCCAATCAAAAAACGAAGACAATTGGCTTTGCTCACTTTTTTGTTCAAAGTGCCTATCAAAAGAACAATGCTGTTTTTATCAAAAGTTTGGCATTGTAATTGAGCTGAACTCCTGCTTCTTACATTTATTCGTCTAGCCCTAACCCAGGCACTTATCTAAAAGGCCAAATTTCACCAAAAATATTTAAAATTACTGCTAAGCTACTTCCTGATTTCTAACTTGCAGAAATTGTATGAGATAATAGGTTTGCTGTTTTAAGTTGCTAAATTATGGAGATATACAAATACAATGACTTTTCTACTGTTTATTTAAAGGGTAGCATATATACAAAAAGATCAAAAGATATGTTTCTTATCTCATTAAGATGGGGAAGTAAGGAAGAATTAGAAGATCAACAACCATAAAACAAATGATGAAATATTACAGTGAATGCTAAATTATTAAAATAACAGAAGTACATACAGATTGCTGTGAGATCACAGAGGAAACAGTGATTAATTTTGCAGGTAGGGTGGAGGGAGGTCGGGCCTTAAAGGTAAGGTTAAATTTCCCAAGATAGTTAAGTAAACAACCCATAAGAGGACATAATGGGCCCGGGAAGCATTCATTCATTCATTTATCCATTCAATAAATACTTATCACCTTAATGTGTCAGGCACTGTACCAGTGGAGAAAAAGTTTCATCAAAACCATTCTACTTTCATGGATCTCATCATCTAATAGGAGAGATAAACAGGTGCATTTATGGACAAGTAAACAAAAACAAATATATAAATATACATAGCAATAGGTACTATAATGGAAGAAAGCAAGGTAAAAGAGAAGAAAGTGACAGGAGAAGTCTACTTATATAGGATGGTTTAGGAAGGCTTCTAGAAAGAGTCAGTACTTAAGGTCAGACCTAATGGAAAAGAAAAGGAAGATACACATAAGTGGTCAGAAGAGAGGCCCCAGCCATGGGCAGAACTACCCACGCATAGGCCCTGAGAAGAGTGGTGTGTCTGGACTGTAGGGCATATGATGGGGATGTTGAGCTACTGACAAAAGGTAGACAAATGGTCCTGGCTGGTCAGATAAGATTGTCCTGAACACCAAAATGTTGCGGTGCTGATTCTAGTCAGGTCTCATACCTGGGTTGTGGGTTCAATCCCCAGTTGTCATGTGTATGGAAGGCAACGGATTGATGTTTCTGACACCCATGCTCTCCCACCAGATCAATAAAAATACTATCAGGTGAGAATTAAAAAATAAGTAAAATGTTAAATGATTTGACACATCTCAGTAATTTTTCAAAAGAACAAACTATCTGAGCCAATAAATGGTTCCCTATCCTGATAATATTTTGCCCCATGATTTGTGCTGTCACTGCATTGTTAACCCATCATTAAGCTTCAGATGAAGACTCAAGAACATCAGAGCTACTGCAGTATACATCCAGGGCCTGGAGCAGGTGAGGACAGCAAGTCACAGACCTGTCATAACACAAATCTGAACTATGCGGCTTTGGTATTGTCATTAGGCGACCAGTAGTGAGAAAATAGGTACTGCACGATGGAAAACTAGAGAGCCTTTTATGCTTTTACTAACCCTGCGGTAAAGCTGTCACTAGTCACAACGTGGAGGGAACACCTGTACCAATAGGGAAGGTGGGTAGGAAAAACCAGAGCAAGGACAGCATTGGCTGCTCGTGGGTGTTTTTTGGTAAAAGACTATGAAAAATAGTTGAGGTGAGATAGGAGCTAGTTTACAAATATGTGACAGCTTGTTCACAGGAGCTGTGCCTGTGTCCTGCAGCTCTCCTGCTCTGTCTTCCAAATAACAGGTGATTATTCAGAGTCTTCTCCATTAAGTATTACTGGCAAGACGATGGGAATCAGCTCAGGAGAAGACAAGATAAAGGGTGTTGTTTCTGCACTTACATTTACTGTTCCAGAAGGCTTCAAGGCGGCTGCCATTATATTAAGGGATGTTTGAGCCAAGCACACACTAATTAGTAAGAGGCCGTTGGCCTTAAAACTCTGAGCATCACCCTTTGGCTGTGGTTATTCACATTAACTGAAACCTAATAGAGCAGAAACCCACCAAGATTTTGATGAACTGTTCCCACCAATGTTGTGGGCACCCCTCAGACGGACCTCCCCCAACGCACAATGGGGTTTGAATGTTGAGACAAATGACCACACATACACAGCGAGAGGGTATGAAAATGTTTATTATTCACATAATGAGACCTTCTGGGGAGAGCAGGGCAAGTTCCCAGACAGGTTCCAAAATGACTTGACTGGCTTGACTTTTATTGTTCTTAGGATGGAGTGAGGCTTCCTGCACTTGGGCCCAAGCTTGTGTGCTTTGAAAACAAGTTCCCACCTGGGCTAAAAATAAGCAGCACCAGGCTTTCTAATCAGCTTGGCCAGATGAGATTAAGGGAAAGGGGAATGAAGAAGCTTGAAAACTATCAGCAAACATCAAAAATGGAGTTGACATCATCATCATAGCCAAATGAACTATAATTCTGGGTTATAAAAGCCTATGTTTCTAAGATTACTAAAGAAACCTAGGTCTACAAATCCACACCAGCAGCATTAGCCTGTGGACACACCCCTGCCCCTTCCTCCCAGATTCAGGTGTGGCTATGAGTCTGATGAGCAAGCATTTCTGAAACCTTACACCAGGGGCCAAGGAAAACAATGGGCAAGGGATCTTTGTTAGCCCTGCTCAGATTTTCCTCATGGCACAATCACTGACAGCAATACATCATTCTTTTCTTTTAGTTGAGTCTTCATTCTCCTTTTTTTTTCCTTTTAATAATAGAAACTTTACCCTGGAGTCTTAGTGGGATGTATGCCTGTTTAGCTGGACCTATCTTAGCTTTCCTTGAAGCTAGGTAGAGCTATGTAGTAAGTAGTTATGAATTGAGCAGTGTGACGGTTAAAACTTCCTTGAAATAGCTTGCTCCCAACTTCCTCTTTTTATAAGGCAACACAGTGGATGTGCTTCTTTGAGCCAGCTTTGACCATTACTCTTTGGAATGAGAACAACAGGTAGCTAAATCCCGGGCCCCCCGATTACCTTGTGAAACACAACTGCCTCCACTTCTCAACTACTTCTGGGTATTTATGTAAGGAAAAAATAAACTTTTGTCTTAAGTGAAGAATCATATTCTGGGGTCTTAGGTCTCTATCACTTACACAAAGAAAAAAGAATTAAATCGGAAGAAGTTAAGCTTCTTTACCATTTATGATCTTATTTACCCTCTCATTTCTTTAGGTGTTATCTTTAACTAGACAAGTATGAACAGTCTCAAATTTAACTAGATATAATTAACTTTATGTGACCTCATGATTTCTGTGGGCTTCTCCTTTTTTATAAAACCCAATAGTCATGTACTATGTTCTTTGGGCCTAAATATAGGCATTTTGTTACTATATATAGTAAAAGGTCTATATATAGCAATTTTCCCTTTTCCCAACACTTAGTATATGTCCAAGTGCTATTTTTATCTAGTTTCTATAATCAACTACTTATAGATGATTGGGTTACGATAAAAATGAATAAAGTAGACTTTAGGCCCCATAAGGTAATGCAAAGATGATGCTTTTCTAATTTCCATTTCCATATGAATCTACTTTAGGATGGTTCACTGTGTTGCTAAGACAACAGGGATGCTGCCACAGAAAAGTGGGATTAAAGTCAAGGCACTGGAGCTGCCACAAAGGATGTCATAAATAGTGTGTTCAAGGGCTTTTTCACAGTGCAACATGTAACACTTCAATTAGAAAAACATTATACTCACACAGCACCCTTCCACCAAAGACTATAGCTCTCAGTTACTTGCATTCCAAAAGTAAGAAAATAGCCCTGGCTGGGTAGCTCAGTTGGTTGGAGCACTGTCCCATCACCAAAAGGTTGCAGGTTTGATTGCCAGTCAAGGCATGTACCTAGCTTGTGGGTTCGATTCCAGGTTGGGATAAGTCCAGGAGGAAGCTGATCGATATTTCTCTCTCACATCGATGTTTTTCTTTCTCTCACTCTTCCCCTCTCCCTTCCTCTCTAAAACTCAATAAATATATCCTCAGGTGAAGATTTAAAAATAATAAAAATGTAAAAACCATGGTATGTGGATTAAAAGTCAGGAAATCATCATTCCACTAATAGGTGTATTTCTTAAGACCCTGAGCAAATAACTAAGAGGAGCTTGTCCTTAAACTCTCATTTTCCTTTACTCTACTAAAAGCATGTCGGGAGAGTATTAGAAGAAAGCAAAAAGAAATTATATTGTCAGTTGTTTCTCCATTTCTTCTAGATTAAGGTTTGGTTCTATCTGGTAAATAAAAAGGGTAGGTTTGATACTCATTGAGACTTGTGATTGATATTTGGAATTTGAGTTTATAAACAGACTCAATGAGATCTGGTCTCTTCAATGAATTTTTGATAAAAGCATCAAAAGCTCAGCCATGATATGAGCTGGATTGCATCTCCAGGTTTGTCCAAGCAAACTGAACATCAGCCATATTCTTGTTTTAATACTGGGAACATCAAGGCAAGGACAAAGAAAATCAAAACAAAAATGTTTCAACAGATCTTAAATGTTTTCTGACTTAAAAAAAAAATAGCATTTGACTGAGCTGAAAGGTGACCTTCACATCACGTACATTCTATGACACAAGGACAAAATCCATCCAAAATAGACATGAAGAGATGAATAAGGAAATGTAGTGCTCTTAGAGCTCGGACAGGCTTTGTTCAGAATCATGTTCTTCTCTTCAATAATCTGGTGAACAACAATGGCTAGGCAAAGGCAAGTGTTAGAGGATACGTTTCCCCAGTCTTTGAGCAGCCCTGGCTGAGGAGTCAGTCACAGCAGTGACTGGAGACCGAGTTAACAGTGCAGTATTCCTTCTTCAAGCGGCAGTCCCACCATGCTTTTTAGTAATGGAAACCAGGGATTACACGGTGAGGCCAAGACTTGTGCAGGAATCCTCATCTCCAAGTCAAAGTGTAGTCTAGCAGAATCAAATGAAACCCAAAAGACCTTTATTTTGAATCCTGGTGCTTTAAGGATAAAAAAGGAAATAGAAAAAAAAAAAACACAGACCTCTCTCTTTTAATATTTCTAAATACCATAATTCATAGTGATTTGTATACTACACTGTACAATTATATACTGTTACTTTCCAAAGAAAATTAACATTTGATCAGGTTTTCTGAAACTTACTACATACAGCTAAAAGCTTGACCCTTTAGCCATCCCTACTGCACATGACACTTAGAATATAATCTATGAGGTTCCAAGTCTTCCACTTGTGCCTGTTGCTGCTTCCATTGAGGGAGGAGCCTCTCAGAGCCTCTCACAGCCCCTTCTGCCCCTTCCATCTCCTGCATGGAAAACAGGCTCTGCAGGTAGCTGTGTGCTGACGGGTGCAGCTTCTGTGCTTTGCTTTCCACGTGTTCATTCCCCTCTATGAGAACTTGCGCTTCTTCATGGCTTCCGCCTTGACCGCCAGGCTCTTGGCACAGATGGTCAGGACCACAATGAGCACGCCCACCACAAATGTCACCAGGGGCCAGAGGAAGCAATGCAGGAGGACAATCTCATCATGCGTGCGATGCAGGAGCACGTCATCTGGTCTGCAAGATGGTGGAAAACAAAAGAAAGAGTGGTCAACTGCCCCGCTTGGTTTTGAAGACTCTTGACAACTTGGAGCCCAACTTATTTCTGGCTCAAAGGCAATAGCATCGCTGCAAGTGAAGATGGCTGTGGAGCTGGTGGAAGTTACACTTACCTGCTCCCAGCACCAAACTGGACTTACAGCTAAATTACAGAGCAATTAATCTGAACAACCAACTGAAGGGCAGATGATGAGCAGCATTATAACCAAGGATTTACAGAAGAAGCCACACTGAGACTGGTAGAAAGCATAGAGATGTGGAGGAGGCTGGCTCCTGCACACATGTGCAGTGGCTGAGAAGCCAGGGGGATATCGTGACTGCAAAAAGTCCCCCATGATGAGCATTTAGTCTCACCCCCATGCCAGGATACCCAACCCATAGCCAGGAAGAGGAGCTTGTGTAGCATTTGGCTGTAAAAATCAGCTCAGCCTCTGTCCACCTGGAAGAGGAGGGCATCAGGGCGTCTGCTAGGAACCCAGGTGCTTGCTCTTGAACACTCACCCAGGGATCCAGTAGAGGGAGGACGACTCAGGTCATAAGAGAGCCATAAAGAGAAGATCTGGGTGGGGTGGCTCCAAGGAGACATATGGAGGGTCAGACCCTGAGGACCCTGTGCGGATTCATATCCCATACTGCCCTCAGGCACCATCTTCCCAGGGTTGAGCACTCCTGTTCTCGTAGCACTAGCTTGGAGAATGCACAAGCCAACTACTTGTGCCACCACTTTGCCAAGCTCAAGGCTTGCAGAGAGGTCTGTTGGCTGCACCCAATAGGGACCTTTGGTGCACTCTTTTTCTGGAGCTTTAGGTGGACACTCAGGCTGTCATTGAACTGTGTGTCTTTGGAATGGAGGCCAGTCCTACCCCTCTCCTGCAAGCTAAGCTGACAGCACCTGCATTAGGAGATTGTTTTGATCTGTCCTCCCAAGTAGGGTGACCCCACCCTGCTGAGCTAAGTTACACAGTGGGGAGGAAGTGCTGCCCAGAGCTGGGAACTTCAGAATCCATCTCCCTTGGAGGCTCTTGTCCCAACTTATATAAGCACTGGGTTATGCGGCTGCAGAACAGCAGGGAGGGGACATCTTGCCTCCCTCCTGAATGCTTAGCTGGCATCACCTCTGATAGCAGACCCTTTTGATCTGTCCTGAGTCCTCGTGGCTCCATCCTGCTGAGCCTATTTCTGTGAATGGCGAGGTAGCTCCAGACTGGTAGCCCAAGGCCAGTTACACACAATGTCTGACATCAACCTGCATCGAACCCTGCCCATGTGGACCAAGAACCAACACAACCAGTGGTGGGCTTCAGACTAGCAGCACACCCAAAGGGAAATTCTGGCATGCACCAGGCCCTGCTGGGAACAACTCTGCATCAAGCAGCCCCGGCGCATCTGCTCTTACACTGTGATCAAGGTCTATCCTTACAGTCAGCCAGCCTGAGGGGTTAACTCCACCCACAAAGGGCCAACAGCAATCAAAAAACTCAACTACAATAGGAGGGTGCACATAATCCACACAAGAGATATTATTCCTGTAGCACCTAGCTCAGGTGATATGGAAGATGGCACCACTAAGCCCTGACACCATAAAGCCACCATGACAGGTTTGGGAGTCATAGCATATCTACCTAATGCACAGAGACCCACATAAAAAGACAGACAGAATGGGGAGACAAACAAGTATGACCCAAATGAAAGAACAAAAGAAATCCCCAGGAAAAAAGAATTATGTGAAATGGAAGCAACCAAAATACCAGATGCAAAGTTTAAAACAATGGTTATAAGGAGGCTCAAGGATCTTAAGGGAAGAATGGACAATCTCAGTCAGAGCTTAAACAATGAGAGTGTAAGCATTAAAAAGTATATAGAAAAACATAAAAAAAGGAACAGTCAGAAATGAAGAATACACTAGAAGGAATCAATAGCAGGTTAGATGAAGCAAAAGATCTAACAGTTATTTAGAGGACAGGCTAACAAAGAAATTGCCTCTTTACTGTCTATAGGATTTCCTTTTAGCCTTAGGAATACATCTTTGCTACTTTCTTTTCTTTTTTCTTCATCAAGTGTTTCCAAAGATTCTTGATTCTTCACTCAGATCTTTCATGATGTAATATGTCACTAGTCATCTTCCACATTAATTTTAACCACAATCCTATACCACATCATAAACTTTTCCTCCATTAACTATTCCTCAAATCTTTTTTTTTTTTTTTAAATTTTAAACTTAAAAATCGAGGTAGAGTCCTAACTAGTGTGGCTCAGTTGTTGGACATCACCTTGCAAAATGAAAGGTTGCTGGTTTGATTCCGGTCAGGACACAGGCCTGTGTTGTGGGTTCAGTCCCTGGTTGGGAAGCATAAGTAGGGGTAACCAAGTAATGTATCTCTCACACATCAATATTTCTCTTTTTTAGTTCTCCCCCTCTTAAACTCTCTCTAAAAATAAATAAATAAGATCTTTTTTTTTAATATGGTAAAATTTCCACACAGAGAAATTCAGAGGTAGTATGTGTTTCATTAGATCTTTGTGTCACTTTATTTTATTTTTAAAAATATTTTTAAATTCATTATTTTTAGAGAGAAGGGCAGGGAGGGAGGAAGAAAGGGAGAGAAACATCAATGTATGGTTGCCTTTCACCTTCCTCCAGCCATGGACCTGGCTGGAAACCTGGCTTGCAACCTGGTTATGTGCCCTGACTAGGAATCGAACCAGCGATTCTTGGGTTCTCAGCCCAGTGCTCATCCACTGTACCACTAGCCAGGGCTCTTTGTGTCATTTTAATACTTTGATTTCTGATCCTTTTACTTCTATTCTATTTTAAAAAATAGTTTTGTAATTTCAACCTCACCTTATTTAACCACCTGCATCCTTCCATATATTTATTTTTCTCATATAAGTCAATACTGTATTATTTAATCAGATTTTAGTCAGAAATGGGTATGTTTAGGGGTGGGCCATCATGCCCCCAAGAGAAGTCCCTCTGAACCCACTTTCCGTTCATGGGTTCATGGGGTAATGTTTATTATTCCTGAAGAAACATCCTCAGACAACAGAAATGTTGACTCAGGACATTAATGTTTGAAATACCCTTCTACTTTTCTATTCTTTATTTAGAGGCATTAATTCTTAAACATCAAAAGGTGCTTGTTGTGATCTAGCATGTCTGAGCATATAGTGATACAAAAGGGATTGCTAAAAAAGCCAGAGCTGGAAGGGACTCAACACAACTGTACTATTTAAACCAGAACATCCCAGTACTCTCCTCACTGATTAAGACAAAACCACAGGACCCTAATATTGGTGAGGCAAAATACCAAGGTGGAAAGACTTCTCCTTATAGAAAAGGCTGCAAACATGGACTGGTTCATCATTGAGCAAAATTATTCCATGCCTTTTTCTCAAAATCTTCAAAAAGGGGGTAGAAGCTCCCTTTGAAATGCAATCAGATGCTGTCCAAAGGCTTAAATCTGAGCCTGTTTCTTCCCGGCCCATTCAATACCACAATTCTGAGATCCTAGTGTTCAAACCTGCTGCATTGTTTCAGGTGAAGGAAGTCATAGGCTGCACCCAAGATAGGAACTGCACACATTAGAAAAAAGACGCCTTTGAAACATCACCTTAACCACCACATTTCATATCATTTCCCTAAGCTGAATCATGTTCCCAGCCCTCCCTGGAGGCAAAGGGGATACAGAAACTAGCAGGAGATAGAATCACAGATCACACACTTGCAACGTGGGTGTGAGAAGCCGTTTCCAGGGAGAAAATGACAAACATATTAATGCACCCAAAATATGCATATAAGCAGGGATTCCATTGGGTGTTTGCAAGGCTGGCGAGAGCTTCAGAATTTGGTTCTTAAGGAAATGAGGCAGATAGGGAATCCCCCCCCAAATGTCAATGTATTTTCCTACCATCTGAACAATAGGGTCACAGTGTGTGCAGACGAAAAGTAGCATTTAAAAAGAGGCCCACAATTTTTGACATAACATCTAAATGGCAGAGATTCCTTAACTAGTAAAATAGAAATAGGAGCGGAGTGACAAGAGTTCACTCACCAACCCATGATTCAAAAGCAAATACCCCCACTAAGAACAGCGGGCTTAGCAGGTCTGCCCAACTCCACAAAGCTTGCATTTTTTCTAGTGGTTCCCACATGAAAAAGAGCATCACATTGTGCTAAGCTGGAAGTGAGAATTCAGTAAATGTTAGAGGAATAAGAAGGGAATGAAAAGCCAGTGCCAGAGTTTCAGTTAAGCAAATGTTGGGGGAGGGCGGGGTAGGATCTCAGACTTCATGTGAATTCTTTCAAAGTCTACTTATAGTTGTTTGAAATGGTAAACATCAGAGATGTATTTGCATCAACAGTCATGTGTATTTACTTGTGTTTTCACAGACTGTGCCAACTATTTTTAGATAATTTCCAAGAGAAAGTTGATCATGTTTACTATTCTTTTTGGTCATTACAAAATTTATTTTCTTTTTTATTTTCCTGTTTAGTTGTGTAAAAGCCTATCTCCACCTTTGCTGACCAACCCACAGGCGCATAACCACCGTCTCTCATGGTTTCTGTCCCTTCCACTCACCAGCCCCAGCCCTGCCTGGGCGTCTTCCCTCCTGGAGCTGCTTGCCAGCAGGGCCACTCCTACGTGGGTGGCTGCTTCAGCTGTCGCACGCTGGGAAATGCAGCCAGCGCCGGGTGAAGCCCAAACCCAATGAGCCCACCCAGGTGAACAGACAGTCTACTTTTTCCCCAGCTCTGAAAAAGACCCTGTAACTCATTCCACAACTTACTCTCAGGAAATCACCAGTCATGTGTGATTAGGTTAAGTCCAATTTCCCATAATTAGAACCTCAAGGGAAAAAACAAAACAAAACAGTGAGTTGACCCACAATTTAGTATTTTCTGTATCTCTCATGTCAGTATGGCTCCGCTCTTTTGCAACTCTGAAGAAAGGATCTGAACAATGTATTCAGGGTGGGGGAGAACAGAATTGATGCCACATCTTTTTGATTATCATGAAAGCTTAAAGATAACTGGGGTTCCTCCTGTTGTAATACTGTCATTCTAGAAGTTTCTCAGTTGTTAAAACCCATCCTATTAAAGCATATTATGCACCAAACATTTATTTTTTGTTTATTTATTTAGGAAGGGAGGGAGAAACACAGGGAGAGGAACGTTGATGTCAGAGAGAAATATCGATCAGTTGCCTCTTGTACACATCCCAACCAGGGACCAAACCTGCAACCTAGGGAATCAAACTGGCACCTCTCACTTTGTAAGACGACACCCAGCCAACTGAGCCACACCACTCAGGGTTAATTAAATAATTAACAGATTATATACATTTTGCCTCTATACGTAGGAAGAAAGAAATAAGCTAGTGTTTCCATCCAGGCTAGCAATGAATCATTCATCTTAACCCCTAAGTCATATTGTAAAGACTACACGAATAACAGCATACAGTTTTGTTGTAGTCCGTTAAGCAGTTCTCCCTCTTGGTAAAAATGCACCGAACAGATACTGAAATAGTTCTGCATAATAAAATTAGCTACATTTATCAGTTAGGGATGTTTTTCTTCCTAACTGCTAAACTGCTTATAAATATATGTTTGGAGGACAAGTTTCACAGAAAAATTGCATAACAATTAAAGTGAATTATGGTGCAATAATAGAATGTGTAAAACTTGAGCCATTAAAAAGAACCTATCAGTGAATCTTGAACTTTCTCTTGGGTGTGCCAATAACTTACCTTTAACCTGGTAGCATGTGTTATTCCAAATTCAAGAAAATACAGGTAAAGAGTCATCAGATTGCTGGGCCAAACATGATAAAGAACTTGAAAATCACTAAACCCTATAGGCATGGGTATCCTTATGGAGATTTGTTTTCTTTTCCTCTGACCTAAGACTAGTGTTAGTGTACCCGACAGGAGGCACTCCTTTAGTTGGGGTCCTGCAATGATCATGGCATGGGACTGAGCTTCTATGACCCAAGACAGACATGTACTATAATCAGGAAATGCACTCTACTATTAGGAGCTACTGAGATGAGATTTTCAGGTTGTTACCACAGCACAGTTTAACCTCAGCTGACTGAAATGCACAGGTATAGGCTGAGTGCTACAATTTCGCTGAGTAAACTGCCATGATGGTCAAAACTAGCCCTCTCAATCTAAAGTGCAAACCACAGTTTACAGATTCACATCTAAGGCTTTGAAGACTTTCTTGGTACTCAGTTCTCTTCCATGCAGCCTTTCAATAATATTTGCACAACATCTGCAATGTGGCAGGCACCGGGGCTGTCTGGTGCTGGTGGTGAGGACACAAATGCTGTCTGCTCCTATCTGCACCCTCATTACCTAGCACAACGGCAAGGCACACATTCTAGGCACTCTGGGAAAGTTTGTTATTTGCTGAAATACGTTTTTTTTTTTTTTTAAGATTTTTATTTTATTATTTTTAGAAAGAGGGGAAGAGAGAGAGGCAGAGAGGGAGAGAGACATCAATGTATGGTTGCTTTTCACCTGTCTCCAGCTATGGACCTGGCTGGAGACCTGGCTTGCAACCTAGTTATGTTGCCCTGGCTGGGAATCGAACATGCGACCTTTGGGTTCACAGGCCAGCGCCTTATCCACTGTGCTACCAGTCAGGGCCCTGAAATACATTTTAAAAGGCAGTGAACACTGGTACAAGGTGCAGAGGTAATAGAAGAGGGCGAGTTTAAGTGTGCCTGGGAAAACCAAAGGGAGTTTTCTTTTATGTAGACATAAAAGAAGAGGTGTTTAGAGTCCAAGTTTCTTGGTAGAAAATCCAGCACATACAAAAGCACACAGGTGTTGGCCTGTCATTTCATATCATTTTGCCACCCATGGTACATTTAAGAATATAGTAGCAATCACATTGGTTAGATGTAACGAAGTCTCAATAGAGGCTGGGATCTTGGCCAATGTCACTGGCAACACCGCACAGTGTCTTTGGACTTGGGCTCTGGAGGCTGAGCGTATACATTTGAATCCTGTTTCCGTTACTTTCTAGTTTAACCTCTTTGTGCTTTGTTCTCTTGTGTGTGAAAATGAACATTATGACAATAATGCTTTATAGGGGTGTTGTGCAGGTTCAATGAAATTCCATTAAAAATATAAGGTACTTAAACCATTTCTATATGAAGGGTAATAGGGTAAGGCCAGAGAAAAATTACCAGTGAAACAGTCAGGTCTCTGTCCATGCCCCAGTCCTTCACAGCATTTTTATCAGTAACTTGAATAAGGGGATTGAAGTCCTTTCAATGTACAGTTAGGCTAACATTTTATGATGGAAGAAATAACAAAGATGATGCATGCCACAATGAAAATTCAAAATAATCATGAGAGAATGAAATGATGAATAAAAAAAAAAGCAAAGATACGAATTTACTATATAGGGGTAAGTTGGAAAACAAAACAAAACAAAACAAAACACTCTTCATTGTGGAGGGGATGCACTTTGGATTAGAGTAAATGACTGGAAGATGTCTCCCAGACATAAAAGTCTGTGAAAATAGGAACTCCACAATCCACTCTAATATGTGTTAGAGACCAGTCCCGGCTCCATTTTATCTAAGATGAAACTGAGGCGAGAGCTGTTGAGTAAGTAGCCCAAGGTCATAGACAGAGTCACGAAGAGAGCTATGGATAGAACTGAAGTCTCCTGACGCTCGGCCCTGCCCTGCATTCCATCATCTGCCGGTGCTGCACTCTGTGACCTACTTGTCCTACAGTTCTTATAGCTTTCTCCCGATGCCCTCGGGGCTTCGTCTGAGGGCTGCATAGAGTATTCTAAACCAAAAGTGATTAATAACATCAAATTCTTGACTTTATTGCCACGAAGATAAAAGCTCTATTTTGCAAGCATAAAACCACTTAATAATCATTAGGAAACAGATTTGCAACTTTATTAACTACATTTGCAGAATGCATGGACATTGGACCTCAACAGAACACTGGAATGGATTCCATACACACATCCTATAGCATACTGCAGAAGCTACAACTGCTGTTTTGTTTTGTTTTGTTTTTCTAAGTACAGAGTTTGAGACCAAAGAGAGCCTACAGTTCTGACGTAATCTCTCTAAATATGGAACCAGACACAAATGTAGATGGAAAAGATTCAAATTGAATAAGATTCTAGATGCACATTTTTGTTTTTTTAAGCTTCAAGGGACTCAATGTCTAAAGAGAAAGACAGCATATACAAGTATGTTCCTTTAAAAAATAACTACAGAATGTCTCTTCTTTAATTAGAGATTATAAGAAATATTTTTCAGAATAAATAGAAAAGTAAAAAGCTCTATTAAATATTACATTTTTACCAACTACTAAACCTAGTATCTATTAATTCATTTAAAAGTCAAATAAAATTTCCCTATAGAATTTATTCAAAATATCAATTCCCATCTTTACATGCACATTTTTCCCATTTGTATCCTAAGAAGTAAAAACAAGGTGTTTTGTTTTGTAATGTGTTCTATAAAAATTGAAAGGAAAACTCAGAAGCCAATGGAACAATTATGTTCAACCTATAAATACGTCAAAAGAAATCTGTTTCTAGGGTTTCATAAGAAAAAATGAATGCAAAGACACTGCAAATATCAATGACAATGGAGCCCTGGCAGATGGCTCAGTGGATTGGCACCAGCCTGTGAACCCAAAGGTCACTGGTTCAATTCCCAGTCAGGGCACATAACCAGGTTGCAAGCCAGGTCTCCAGCCAGGTCCATAGTTGGAGGCAGGTGAAAGGCAACCATACATTGATGTTTCTCTCCCCTTCTTCCTCCCTCTCTGCACTTCTCTCCAAAAACAATGAATAAAATCTTTAAAAAAAAGCCACAATTACAATGGGCCATTTTCTCCATTGTATTGGTTATAACTGTACCCAGAGGTAGGTAAGTGGTGTTTGTCTCACCCAGTAAGGCAGGCAGGACAGGGGCAGCTACTCAGCGATGGTGCCAGGAAGCTGGCTCCTTCTATCTTTTTGCTTTTCTCTTCTAAATTGCGTGGATGTTCATCCTTATGCTTAACACCTCAAAGCTGCATGATGGCTCTTGCATTTCTGGCAACAAGCCACATCAATTCACTTTTCTACCAGGATAAAGGTAGTGGAAGCAGAAGATGGTGGGACTTAGATCCAGCAAACAATTTTCCAGAAACCACGATCCTGACCTCTCCCAACCCCCAGCTCACGTTGCCTCTAGTACAGTCACCCAAATCATAAAGCCAGATGATCCCATTCCATCTTCTTCTTCACCTGAACCCCCACTTCCTTAACATCTCAGGTCCACACTCTCTTTCACCAGTTCTGCCTTTCCTGGGATCTTTTCATCCCTTGACGAGACTGTTGCGATAACCTCCAATTGCTCGCCTTACCTCCAACTTGAGCCTATATGCAGTCTATCAACCAGGCTGTTTTTTTCTGAAATGCAAATGTGACTGTCACTTTTCACTGCACATAGAATAAAGTCTAAAACCCTTAGCAAGGCACAAAAGCACATATTACCGGATTCAACTGCTTTAGGTTCATCTACCATCTTTCCCCTAAATTCACTTGCCCAGCGTAGGGAGCGTCTTACTTTCTTCCAGTTGCCCATAATAGTTCTAATCTCAATGCCTTTGTAATACTATTATTTTCTTTTAAAAAGATGTCATTTATTTATTTATTTTGGAGAGAGGAGAAGGGAGGAAGAAGTAGAGAGAGAGAAACATTGATTTAAGAGAAACATCAGTTGCCTCTCACATGTGTCCCCACTGGGACCAAGCCTGAAACCCAGGCATATGTCCCAGCCAGGAATCAAAGTGATGACCTTTCAGTGTGCAGGACAATGCCCAACCAACTGAGCCATACCAGCCAGGGACAAACTATTATCTTCCCTGAAATCCCTTTCCAACTCTGAGTTGAGTGGAAAAAATCCTATTCATTCTTTAAAATTCAACTAAAAAATTTCCCCCTGTAAAGGCTATTTATTCTCTTTGCACCACTAATCTCCATCCAAGTAGGTCCAGGCACTATGCTCGTGTGTGTGTATGTGATTATGGCACTTAAGACATTACACCCCAATTACTTATTTACACATTTGTTTTCCATACTAGGCATTGAGTTCCTGAAAGAGACAAAGTCTTGTTATCTTTGATCACTGCTGTCTTGCACATGACAGGTAATTAATAAGTGAAAGAGGAAATAATTGAAGTGGTTATAATTTTACAAGTAAAATCTAAGGCACCAAAAAAGGTGACACCATGATAGGAGAGTGATAAGCAATTTTGTGGCAGGAAGAGCTCGGCAGCACCTAAAATAATATTGTTTATTTCAAAAAGAGGATGTAGGTAATTACATAAGTGAATTTTCCAAACACTTAAAGTTTGACATTTTAAATGGAGTGAAAACTAATAAAAGCGCTAAAACATTATTGGTAAAAATGTTTCTAAAACTGCATTACACATTTCCTTGCCTTTTAAGGAAAGTGTATTGAACCAAATTTAACCTTTTTTGATGACTCAGTGTCATCATCCTGAAACTCCAATTATTGTTGAGGTAGGAGGGCTGTCTGCTTCCCTACTAAATGGCTGCAGATTGTAAACCATTTAGTTCTTTGCTAATTTTCTTTCTCTTCCACTATAAGGATTTTATCTAGTATCTTCAGCTGTTGTAATTGCACAAGGCTTCAGAATCAGAGAATAACAAAACCATAAAACTTGGGTGTTTATAGGAATCTTAGAGATCATTTAATCTATCAGTCTGCCAAATTTTATAGATAAGAAAACTAAGCCCTAAGTAAGTGAGTAGTCCTTTTCTAATTGATTGCTTTTCATCTTTTATTTTAGTAGCCTTCAAATTGTGTTTTGCACTCAATTCAATTTAGCTCGGGCCATCATGTTTATCCGTTTTCTAAAACGCTAAGGGTAAATTTAATTTAAAAAAAATATTCTTCAGGACAAACATAATTTGAATGAACTTAAAAATTAGGACATATGCACTCAGTATCAGAAGTACAACATATTTATCAATAGAATCTCTTCTTTGCAGTGATCTTTGTGTCTTCTATTGCTTTACCCATTAAAAAAATCCCTATTATTTCTTAATTCAATACTTCACTCAGCTTTCAAACGGTGAATAACCAGGTTATTCACTGATTAGTTATTTCTCCTCCAATTCTTAGAAATTTAGAGGGCAGGGAAAGAAAGCTGCAAAAATATTCTAAGTACTCACTAGATAATGCTACCCTCATTTTATAGATGAAACCAAGATCAAAAAGTCACACAAGTTACCCCAGTTCACACAGTTAATCAGTGGTACAGGAGAAATGTAAACCCATATACCTAAGGCTACATGGTAGCCTTTAGGGAATTCATACTCTAGAAAAGAAGAAAGGTACATATTCAGCTAAATCCGCAGCAGAGTGTGTAGCAGTGTTAAAAGCAATCACGCAAGTGCAGCAGCACAGAAGAGGAAGTGATTATCCCTGAAAAGGTAAGAGCAGGTTACACAGCAACATGAGGCAAATCTTATTAACAGTAATAAACAGCAAACAGTTTTACAGAAGTTATTACAGGTTAGGCACATGTCACTGATAACCTCACAATACCCTATTATTGATTCCTTCTGCAGATGGAGAACTGAGGCACGGATAGGTTATAGGAACATTCCCAGCCCCATGCACACAGTAGAGGGTGGCTGGTTCCAGGGCTCCTTCTGTAACCCTGTGGCAAGCTAATTCCTAGAAGGGAAAACAGCGAAGGTGTCCCCAGGCTGGGGAAGAAGAGAGGGACAGGAGCAAAGACATCAATGTGCATGAGGAAGAGAGTAACCTCAAGTGAGTGGGACAGCCTGAGCAAAAGTTGAAACATTTAAGTCAGATGTTACCACCCTTCTACGTAAAGCCTAGCATTGGCTGCTTACTACATTTACAAGGAATCTAAGCTGTGCCTACTCTTTCCAGGGGACCACTCACCACTGTCCCTGTCACTCACAGCTCTCCTGCCACGTACGCCTTTCAGTTACTAAAATCCAGCAAGCTCAGGACCTTCGTGCATGGTGTGTCCTCATTCCGAAATACTTTTCCCCTCACTTTTGACCTAACTCATGAGCATCCCCTAGTCTCTACCTAACTATAATTTACTCAGATAGGCCTTTGGGATTCCCTACCTTGTTGAGCATCTCATGGCAGTACCCTCAGCTCTTCCTTCATAGCATTTACCCTACACTGTAATGGTGTGGTGAGAGACTAGAGGCTCCATGAAGGCAAGGATTGTGTCTGGTTTTGTTTTGTTTTTTCCCCCTGCTCTTTCTTTCTTTTCCTTTTTTCATTTCCCTATGACTGGCACATATTGAAATAGCAGAAATTGAAGTTGGAATTGGAAGGGCATGCTCTTTATCCTACGGACAGTGAAAACGAAGAAAAATTTAATCAAGATTGTGTCAAAATCAAGTAGATCCTTAAATAAACCAAAACAAAAAAGTCTAGTACAGTGTGGGTGACAGGCAAGAGAAAGACCAAGGTGAAAGACAAGTTGAAGAGCATCTCAACAACCTGGGTGAGAAATAAATGGGAAGGGCCCGAACCCAGGGATGAATTCATGACTTGTCCTGAACCGTGGCTGGGTCTGTGCATTGGCGCATATGTGTGTAGTAAGCCTGCTCTGTGAATGCCTATCGACTCCGAAGGAGAGAATAAAGCTTGGGAAAATAAACCTGTACAGAAAAACACTATAATTTCCATTAGGGGAAAAGTTCAAAAAACAAAGACTGATTGCTGCTTCTGGCCCCTAGATCCGAAAGAAGCTGAAGAGTAACAATTTTCCAGGGACATGGACTCTTCAAGGGGAAGCCATGTAAGGCAGAGGCGAAGAGGAGAACTGTGTAAGACTGTAGAGAAGTGTTCTAGCACTGGAATCAAAATTTCAAAACATCCGTGGTAATAGGGCATCATTCGAGTTTTGCTGAGAAAAAAAATGCCTGGGAAAGGATAAGAGGAAAAAAAAATGGTAGAGGGAGGGTAAGTGTGACCTCACCAATGTAAAATGGGTAAAACAGAAATCTACACATTAGAAGGAGACTGAGCCCCAGACTGAAGGAGGCAAATAGCTGAAAGTGTATTCGAGAATGCCAGGAATGGAAGCAGCCAGTTTTGGCCCTTGCACCCATCCTGGGTGTGGGAGTGGGTGGCCACCTCAGGCCTGGCCTCCCGTGGCAGGTGTGGCTGTTGGTGGCCGCTCTGACCACTGCAGCGTCTACTCCTGAGGATAGCTCTCATCCCTGACGCTTAAACAGGAGAAAGCTAAGACTCTAATAATCTGCCTTCGGCTTTTGAAATAACATCCTTTTCTTGAAAATGGAAACTACCTGATAACTATTCTCCCTAATTTCCTGCATGTGAGTGAAATCTAAAGGTTACTTTAAATATAAAGTTCATTTTATTGAGCGCATCTGGGAGTCTCTGCAGTAACTCTATCTTTATCTCATATTTAACAATTTAGCAGTAGTCAAAAGTGTACTAAGGGAAGGTGGCACCAGGGAGCTGCCATTTTCCACACCTCCAGCCAGCACTCTTGTTTCCTCTTGCATATGTCAGGGTAAAAGAGCCAAACTCCCATCTTCTGTTTTCCCAAAGCCACTTAAAATCACATCTCCAGAGCTGCTGGGTTGTGACAGAACACCCCCACGTCTGTCTTCACCCCGACAGTTGGGGATGAGACAGTGAGATGATGGATGAGAAATGAGTATCCATCCCGAGGGAGGTACAATGAGCTTAACTTGACTGTTACTAAAGTGAACAGAACTGGTGTAGAATGAAGGGTTAGCTCTTTCCAGATAGTTCTCACTATTCTGGAGGAACAGTCCTTGAATGGGTACTGAGGAGATTCAGGCTTTGTGCCCTCCTAGGAGGCAACTCTGTCTGAGGGAGGCAGCCTTTGGAGAACTGGGTGCCTGAGTGGGGTTGAGGGGAAGTTTATTATGAAGACCAAGACCAGCCCAGACCCATGTGGCTCAGTTGGGTGCTATCCCCAAAAGTGAAAGGTCACTGGTTCGATTCCCAGTCAGGGCACATGCCTGGATTGCAGGTTTGGCATTGTGAGAAACAACCAATTGATGTTTCTCTCTTCCTCCCTTTCCTTTTCTCTAAAAGTAAATAAAATCTTAAAAAATATTAAGACCAGTTAGTCCGGACAGCCCACAGGAGGGCTTCCAACCACAAAGTCAAGCTCACCTGCGTTCTGAAACTGGTTCCTGGTCAGGGGCTGGAAGCAAAAGGGATCACTCAATTCAGAGAGTTGTAGGTTCCATACCCAACTGTCCTCCTGACTGCTGGGGCCTATTCGCACAGAAAAATAATATCCCTACTTCTTAACCTTTTAATTTCATCCTAGCTCATTGTTTCCAGGGTGTGTTCTATTTTTGCCTTCTTTACTACCTATACTACCCATGTTTCTTTCTTGCTCAGCAGTTTTAGTCTGTAGCAGGCCCACTTCTCTGTATCCATTCCTCTTTCCCTCTCAATTACTCACCTCCTCCCCACTCTTTTTTCTGGCCATGGAAAGCTTCCTGAAAGAGTACTCTGCACTCACTAACACCTTCACATTCTCACCTGAGAAGAATATAAAATGATTTCCAACCCTGCATCCTAGGGCTGTACCTAAACTATTTCACAATGATCGCTAACAGACTTCTAATAGCCAGAACTGATAGCTTCTCAGAAGTCCTGGATTACCCTTTTCTCCTTTAAACCTTAAAAATTTTCCAAGACACTCTCTCTCTCTCTCTCTCTCTCTCTCTCTCTATATATATATATATATATATTTTTTTTACTTTCTTCTCATCATCTGAACACTTTCTCCAGCACTTCCCTATACCTTAAGTGTAGATGATCCCAAGATCCTATTCCGTTTCTGTGTTTCCAGTATGCATTTTCTATGCTTCAGCTATCACTTGTGGGCCAGCAATTCCCACATTTACATAACATCAGTCCTGACTTTTTGCTCCTGACCTAAAAGTCTGTATTTCCAACTTTTTCAAGCATCTCTGGATAAATAATGAGTCCCTCAAATTCAGTGTAGTCAGGGCTGGGCCATCTTTTCTCACAGTCAAATCTGACACCTTCCTTTTCCCCATCACTTATGTTGTCATTCGGCTCCATTGGTTGTAACTCTCAAATATCTTGCTGATGTATGCTGTTAGACCCTTCCACTTCCACTGCTCTTGCTTAGGCTCTCAAAATGCTTTTTGAGACCAAAAGGTGGTGAATAGAGGAGCTTTGGAAATCAGGCTAACTGTAGTCCTTCTTTTTCACTTAATAGCTGTGTGCATTGGACAAGTTATTTAACTTCTTTAGGACTCAGCCTTCTCATCTGTTAAATGGGGCCAGTGTTTAGAATTACTGTAAGAACTTAGGTTTTCTAAACAACATGTTATTTGCAATGATTGGCACAACTTAGCCACTCAAAAATGTTATTGTTTTCCACTCAGCACTCTCCTTACTTTCCCAACACTGAGCTAGGGCTCTCCACCTTTCATTTACTTTCATTTACACGTTCAGCACTCATGCCAGTTACTTTTTTTTTTAGATTTTATTTATTATTTTTTAGAGGGGGGAAGAGAGAGAGGTAGAGAGGGAGACAGACATCTACGTATGGTTGCTTTTCACCTGCCTCCAGCCACAGATCTGGCTGGAGACCTGGCTTGCAACCTGGTTATGTGTGCTCTGGCTGGGGAATTGAACCAGTGGCCTTTGGGTTCACAGACCGGTGCCAATCCACTGAGCCACCAACCAGGGCTACACCAGTTACTTTTAAAATAAGAGATCAAGTTATGTCAACTTTTGGTTTAAAGAAAACACAACTTTTTACAAATTTTTGTTGGCCACATGCCAAAGACCATCTCCTTAGTATGGCATTTATGATCATTTAGAAATCTAATTCCAAGCTACTTTTCCAGCTTAGAAATTCACCACTCCTTATTATATAAACAATATACCTAATGTACCCAGCCTTGGTTTATTAGATATATTTATAACATTAATATATCACAAACATTAGTTATATATGTATCTAATATAAATGTAGATTATCTCACTTAATATATATGAGGCCACCATATTATAAGGAAGGTGACCCAGCCTTTTAGAGGATGAAAGGTCAGGTGAAGAACTGAGGTGCCTATCTGAGCAGGCACCAAGTGCTGGGCATGAGAGAGGAGAGGGCCCATTGTCTGATTGCTCAGGAGCCCAGGAGAGACCAACAGACGAACCTCCCACCCAACCCACAAAATCAAAAGAAATAATAAATCATTGTTGTAGTAAGCTGTTAAGATTTAGGGTGGTTTGTTACACAGCAACGGGAACTTGATACACAGGCCATGCCAAGATATTTGGACTTGACTCAAAAACAGTAAGGAGCAACCTGATCAGTGTCAGGTTTTAGAAAGATTACTTTGACAGTGGCTTGCAGAATGGTTTGCAGTGGGTCAGGGTGGAGATGGAAGGACTTGTTCGAACACTGTTGCATTAATGGGGCTGAGAAATAATGTAAATCCGAACTAAGACAGTGGGACAGGACAGGAATCACAGAGGTAGTCGATGGTGAACGTAGTCAGAGTACAAAAAAGGAAAGTGAATTAAGAATTATTCAATGGTTTCTAGACTAGGTAAATGAGTGAATGATAGTTCCACTTTCTAAGAGAGGAACAATCAGAGGAAAAGAAACTGATGTAACTGTACAACATTGAAATGGAGATGTACAGTAAAGTGGTGTAAATACTAAATGTTTGGTGAATAAATTACCATGATTAATCTGGGTGGGTACTGAAGCAGTCTAGTCCAAGGAGCCATTACCATATGGCATAACTTGATTTTTAAGTCAAATACAGTTTTAATGGTATGAGCTCATTTTATTGATTATTTATTAGAATAGAAAGGAAAAGAAAAGATGATATTTTATTATAGCCCAAAATGTTGAGAAAGTTGCACTTTAAAGTTGTTCACCTTATGTATCTGTAATTCTCAGGGAACATTACTAGTATACAATGAACCTACCTAAAGGCACTTTCTTAATGTATCCAGAGGCTAAGTTCTATTATAGTGGTTATAACAGAACTACTCTCTGTCTCTCTCTGTCTCTGTCTCTGTCTCTCTCCCTCTCTCCCTGCCTATAGAGTATTTACATGCCTTCCGTCCTGTAGAGTAAGAAAGGGCTTCCCTAACAACATGCTGGAAAGAATTGAGACAACTGAGATGATCTCCATGTAGTATATTTTTCAAGTAAGCACGATCTATGATTTATGAATGTAATACATAATGTAAAGCTACAAGGCTACAAAAATTTTAATAAGTACAAGTAAATATTAGCTTACCTTTGAAATTGATTAAAATAGCATGTAAATGGCTGGGAACCAATCTCATCTTTCCAGTACTGTTGCCAATTCATGACACTTTCCAAGTTCTTCTGATTTTCTCTCTTACAGGGAGGAATATAGGAGCACTAACAAAACAGAACAACAAAAAGTAAACCTATTATTCTATAGAATATTACAGTCCATTTTTTTACAGAGAGATGGCATTATGCAAATAGTAAGTCTCTTTTAATGCAACCAAATTTTCTGAGGAGAATTTGAGCATTATTTTATTGACATGCAACTCACATATCAAAAAGGCATTCTTTTATCTTTTCATTATATTTTATTGATTATGCTACTACAGTCCTTCCAATTTTCCCCCCTTTTCACCCTTCATGCAGCAACCACACTCCCTTAGGCAATCCCCACACCATTGTTCATGTCCATGAGTCATGCATATAATGTTTTTGGTTACTCCAATTTCTATGCTGTGCTTTACAACCCCATGCTATCCTGTAACTGCCTATTTGTACTTCTTAATCCCTTCACCTCTTCAGCCATTCCTCCACATCCCCATCCCATCTGATAACCATCAAAGAACCCTACATATCCATGATTCTGTCTCTGTTCTTCTTTGCTTACTTTGTTTTTCAGATTCAGTTGTTGATAGATATGTATTTATTGCCATTTCATTGTTCATAGTTTTAATTTCTTTTTCTATATAATATTTCATATAATGGTTTGGTAATGATGAACTCCTTTAGTTTATTCTTGTCTGGGAAGATCTTTATCTACCCTTCAATTCTAAATGATAGCTTTGCTGGGCAGAGCAATCTTGGCTGTAGGTCCCTGTTTGTCATGACTTTGAAAATTTCTTGCCAATCCCTTCTAGCCTGCAAAGTTTCTGTTGAGAAATCAGCTGACAGTCTTATGGGAACTCCCTGTAAGTAACTGTTTTTATCTCTTGCTGCTTTTAAGATTCTATCTTTCTCTGTAACCTTTGGCATTTTAATTATAATGTGTCTTGGAGAGCGCCTCTTTGCATCCATCTTGTTTGGAACTCTCTATGCATCCTGGACTTGTATGTTTATTTCCTTCACCAAATTAGGGAAGTTTTCTTTCATTATTTTTTCAAATAGATTTCCAACTTTTCACTCTTTTCCTTCTCCTTCTGGCATTCCTATGATGTGAATGTTGGACCTCTTGAAGTTCTCCCAGAGGCTGCTTACACTATACTCATTTTTCTTTGGACTTTTTCTTCTTCTTGTTCTGATTGTTTTATTATTGTTATCATTGTTGTTTTGTTTGTTTGTTTTTTTTTTTTTTTTTTTTTTTTTTTTTTTTTTTTTTTTTTTTTTTTTTTTTTTTTTTTTTTTTTTTTTTTTTTTTTTTTTTTTTTTTTTTTTTTTTTTTTTTTTTTTTTTTTTGCTTTCTTATGTTCCAAATCATTGATTTGATTTTCGGCTTCATCCACTCTACTGTTGTTTACCTGTAAATTGCTCTTCATTTTAATTAGTGTATCCTGGGTCTTTTTTACGCTGTTGAGGTCCTCACTAAGTTCCTTGAGCATCCTTTTAATTGGTGCTTTGAATTCTGTATCTGACAGATTGCTTATCTCCAGTTTATTTATTTTACTTTTTGGAGTTCTGATCTGTTCTCTCATTTGGGTCAAATTTCTTTGTCTCTTCATTTTGGCAGCTTTCCTGTGTTAATTTTTTATATATTAGGCAGAGCTGCTATGACTCCCTGTCTTGGTAGTATGGTCCTACGTGGTAGGCGTCCTGAAGGTACCAATGACACAGCCTCCCCTATAACCCAAGCTGGGTACCTGAGGCATACCCATCATGTGAGCTGAGCACACCCTTCTCTTATAGTTGAGCCTTGATCAATGAGAGAGATTTCCCCAGGCCAGTCAGCTGCAAGGACTGGCTGTCACCACTAACCACAACCTCTGCCCTCCATGGAGGATGAGCTGTACAGGGGCAGAGTGGTGGTGCTCCAGTGTGGTCTGTAGCTGTCCACTGGGTGCATAGACTCTGGGGTATCCCAGGTGGTGCAGACCAAGGTCAGTCCCCACCTGTGTTCTGCCCGGCGCCATCCTTCATGTAAGGTAATCTGAGATGCTGCTATTTGTACTGGGCTTGGAGATTCCCAGGTGAAGCCAAGCTGTGAATCTTGGCTGGCTAGTACTTCTAGTATTGGGCCGTAGGCCACACAGCATAAGGTATGGGGATCTGAGGGTTTAATGAGGCTGGCTGTTGCTTGTTTGAGGGCATTTAGGAAGTTGTAAAGCATGATCCAGGACCAGCCATTCATATGAAAATGTCATGGTTAACAGTTTGAGTGGGCCTATAAGTTGGATGGGATGGAGTCTCTGGGGATCTCCAGGCCAGGGCAAAAAGAATGATGTTAGCCAGGTTGATGGAGTCTCAGACATGGCACCTACCTGCTGGCTCTGTTGGGGGAGAGCTCAGAAAAGGGACAATGGCCTCTTCCCCGCTTTCTGTCTGAGAGACAGTTGTCCCCCAGCTCCTGCCTAGATGCCACACACTTCAGTTCCTCCTTGTATGTCACTGGTGCCTTTCAAGCTGCTAACCCACTGCTGGAGCTTAGAGGGAGTGAGCCTGAGTAAGTACATGTGTGGATTCTTTAAGAGGAACTGCTTGGGACTCCAGAAGTTTCTTCTACCAACTCAATCTCTGCTGGTTTTTGCAGGAAGAAGTTATGTGGACTTATCTTCCTGGCATTGGAACCCTGGGCTAGGCCTGGTATAGGGGTGGGACTCCTCACTCCAGAGATGCCACTCCCAAATTTTTATCCACCACATGTGGATGTGGGAGCAGCCTGTTCTGTGTCTCCACCATTTCTATCAGTCTGAATGGATGTGGTTTCTGTAATTTTGTAGTTGTCATACTTTTATTCAACTTGATTTCTGATGGTATGAGTCCCAAGTTTAAATACCTAAATTATACTAAATCCTCACTGAATATCATCAATAGGTTTTTATAATGCAACGAAACCATGTATAATAAAACTAATTTTACTATAGATTAATTGATATAAACAAGACCTAAGTCCCTATGATATCTCATCAACATTATAATCAAACAACATTGAATGAAATGACATTATTTGAGGACCTGCTGCATGTTTCAAATATCATGTTTTGCACAATTACAGAAAATATTTCAATAAAAAATCCAGTACAAAAATAATGTACAGTCCTTACAGTATAAGGATATATTATAAGTAACTATTTAAAATCTAACAGCAAACTAAAAGCATACCTTCTCCTTTTGAGAGTCTGCCAATCAACAAAGGGAAGCAAAAGAAAAAGTTAATTTTATCTCCAATTTCTTTCTATGGATGTTAATATTTTCCTCTTCCCTCTTGAACAAATCAAGCATGTCCTCAGACACTGCTCTCACCAGTTGAAACTCTGGTTTTCTTTTTATGTTCTCTTGGACAACAAAATCAGCAGAAAAGTTCCTCCCAAGTACATAATCAGTGCATTTTGCTAACCAATGCCTTTTCCTACCATGCCTTGACAAAGACAAAGTAGTTCGCTCTGAAGGGATTCTATTACTCCAAGCAATATAGATTCAGCAAAATTGGAAAATTACTCTTAACTTTAGATGTTAAAATTAGCCTTTAGCATTCTAATCCATTTTCTCCAATTCAGTCTTTTCTAAGGATGATGATCACGATGAAGACAACACCAGCTTACAGTTACTGAGTGGTTACCATGTGCCCAACACTGTAATAAATGCTTAACAGGCTTTTGCTCATGCACTTCTTACAACAACCCTAGCGTGAGCTCCATTTTGCAGATGAGGATATTGAGAGTTCTGTCAGCTCTGTAATTGAAATTAGATTCTGATGATTTTATCACATTCTATTCTCAGATGTTTTACCAAGGTATCTGATATTAAGGAGCAAAAAAAGACCTTTTAGACTTATAGTATAATTTGAGTCATGTATTTTTAAGAGAATATACTGTATCAAAACCTTCCATTATTTTCTGATAAATGTTTTAGCATAATGTACAAAGCTCATCATAATCTGATCCCTGACTGTCCTTGGCCTCACTTAAGTCTGGGATGCAGCCACACAGAAGCTCCTGCTACCCAAATCTGCCACATGCTGCCACAGCTCTGTCTGGCACCTGCTGTTCTTTCTCCTTTTAATGCCTTTCCCTCAGTCCCCTTCTTTCAGGATGCATTCTTTTTTAACTATTTTTTAATCGATTTACTATTGTTGTATTACAATTGTTTCATCCCTCCCCCGCCCCCACACCATTGCTCTCCCCTATTCCCCCACTCCCTTCTCCCACAGTCAATCACCACCTCCTTGTCCATGTCCATGGATCTTTCACATTAGTTCCTCATCTAAACCCTGCCCCTTCTCTCCTCCCTTCTCTTCCTCCCTCCTTCCCCTTCCTTCTAGTCATGGTCACCCTGCTCCTTTTTTTCCCTTCATGTCTCTGCTTTCTTTCTGCTTGTCTGTTTGTGCATTAGTCTCAGGACCTAAACAGACACTTCTCCAAAGAGGATATATGAAGGGCCAAAAGGCATATGAAAGAATGCTCAACATCACTAGCCATCAGAGAGATGCAAATTAAAACCACAATGAGATACCACCTCACACCTGTCAGAATGACAATCATCAACAAATCAACAAACAACAAGTGCTGGCAAGGATGTGGGGAAAAGGGAACCCTAGTGTGATTCCACTGCTGGGTCTATACCCAAAGAACCCTGAAACACCAAATTCAGAAGAACCTATGTATCCCTATGTTCATAGCAGCACTATTCACAATAGCCAAGTGCTAGAAACACCCTAAGGGCCCTTTAGTGGATGAATGGATCAAAAAGCTGTGGTACATTTTCAAAATGGAGTTCTATGAAGCGGAAAGAAAGAAGGAACTCCTCCATTTTGTGATAGCATGGATGGAACTGGAGAGTATTATGCTTAGTGAAATAAGCCAGATGGCAAAAGACAAATACCATATGATCTCAGGATGATGTTCTGATATTACCTGTTTAGGGGAACCTTTTCCTTCTTGCTCCACAGTTAAGTGCCCCCTCACTTGTGTGGCCATAGGTGTTGTAACCATACCATCACAGCTAGAATCATGTAGCATCATACTTGGCTGGCTGGCAAGTTGGAACAAGGGCTATCATTTTTTTCTTTTCTGTATCTTCACAGTTAGAACTATGCCTGGTAACAGTGAAGTTTCAAAATGTTGGTAGAATTAATTAAAAATAATATACTTAACAACCTAGCAATTACACTTCTGGGCATTTTTCTGAAGAAAATGAAAACACTAACTGAAAAAATATAGGCATCCCTATGCTCACTGCAGTGTTATTTATAATAGCCAAGATCTGGAAGCAACTTAGATGTCCATGGGTAGATGAATGGATAAAGATGTGGGATATATATACACACACACACATACATACGTATATACACAAACATATATAAATATATACACATATACATATAAACACCCATATACTTATATGTTATACATGTACAAAATGGAATAGTACAAAGCAATAAAAACAAAATCTTGACATGTGCAGCAACATGGATGGATCTAGAGGTTGTCATTGGAAGTGAAATAAATAGCAAAGACAGACAAATACTGTATGGTCTCACTTATATGTGGAATCTATAAAAATACAATATGAACAAACAAAACAAAACAATAAAAAACTCATAGAAAGGATGACCAAAGGGATGATTCCCAGAAGGAAGGGGGTTGGGGGCTGGGTAAAAAAGGTTAAGGGGAATATAGTCAATAATACTATGACAAATTTACATGGTGATAGGTGATTACTAAAATTAGTGGGGTGATCACACTGTAAGGTATAAAAATGTTGAATCAGCCCTGGCTGGTGGTGCAGTGGATAGGTGCTGGCCTGCGAACCCAAAAGTTGCTGGTTCGATTCCCAACCAGGGCACATAACCAGGTTGCAAGCCAGGTCTCCAGGCAGCTCTGTAGCTGGAGGCAGGTGAAAAGCAACCATACATTGGTGTTTCTCTCTCTTTGCCTCTCTACATTCCCCTCTCTCTGGAAATAACAATTTTTTAAAAAAAGTTGAATCACTATATTGTATACCTGAAACTTAGAAATAATGTACTGTATGTCAACTATTACATACCTATATTTTTATTCATGATAAAAAAGCTATTTTCAGTTATTAAACATTAAAAAATAAACAATATAAACACATAATTTTAGTAAATTTGGTTATTTTCTATTATATATATCAAATTTACATTATGCAAATATTTTAATGATTGAGACTATTTTTGCCTTCTGCATATATAGTTCCTCTTTTATTAATAACAGTAATATACAGCTAAACACTTCTGTGAAATTATGAATTCAGATTTCTGCCAAAGCAGCAATTGGTCTTACAAGCAATGGTGACCATTAGATAGTCCTATTATTTGTTAGGCATTTGGGCTTGAGTAAATAACGTCCTTCTTCTAGATTTCAGTTTTTCCTTATCTGTATAGTCTCCAAAATAATTTCTACCTTTACATTTCCATGATTCTCTTCTTGGAGGTACTCCAAGAAAGTTTCCAGCAGCAGGCAGGGCTACAAACACGATTGCAGTATTTTTCCCAGAAAAGAGCCTGCCCGCTAGGACGCGGCTGGGAAGCGTGACTTCATCACCATTCCTGCCAGCAAAGCGGCTGATTGTGGTGGGCCCTTTTCGGGGGGCCTGCACTTTGCATTAAGTTCATAAGGGGACTTGGAGTTTTCTATTCCTTATTTCCAACCATGTGCTGGACATTTCCTTTCCTTCTACTAAGACGTTTCTTTTCTATATCATGGTAAATTAGTTTATAATGGGAGAATAAGTGTCAAGTGATTGTGCTCTTTGTAGGAAGGAGACATGTCTCGGTTTGGAGGTAGAAGCTGTGAGGTATGAAACCCTAAAAATTCATTAGAGCCCTTTTTCCGTGAGAATACCAAACATTTTAGAGATAACACGTAACCACCAAATGTAATTAAAGCATTTAAATTTTTGCAAGTTAAGGCCTCTACCAAATGACAGTAACTCCATGATTTGACCAGGAGAATCACACCCACATGCTTCGGAAAAAGTCAGACAAAAGCTTTCACTGAGTCAAGCTTTGTATCAGGCACGTCCCGGTTTCGTGTGGGATAAGAGAGACGATTTTTGCCTTCAGGAAACGTTGAGCTGGTATGAATGGAGTTTTGGAAGCAAAGTACTTCTTTCATTGTGGAACATAACCTGAGATCAAAATGCAAGGATTCTTCTCATGGACTGCGTTCCCAAAGAGTATCATAGATTAATTAATGAGCTTATAATACCTCAGCAACTTTTAAAGCTCACATCTCCTTGAAAAGAAAATATTTTAAAGGCTAAACTTTAGGTTCTCGAAAACCATTATTATTTATTTTCTTCTATCTTGATTCTCCAGTTAGTTTGTCTTTAAAATTTCTGTGAAGCCAAGCTCAGCCTCCTCCTCCATCTTTCCTCAATTCTACTTAAGTAGATGAGTATAGATTTTTAAAGTTTTAAGATAAGCAGCAAATGAAATTTCAAAGCAGTATTCCAAGGAGAAAATGAAAAATTCAGTTCTAGAAACTTCCTTTCCCTTCTAGGTTGCCCAAGCCTGATGGTTTTCCAGATGCAAGAGCCCCACCACAATTCTTTCCACTTTTAGATGGGGGCACAAAGAATACTATGCAACATATCACCATTATCATCATCACTAGCATCACCACCATCATCACTCTCATCATCATGGGTAACATTTATTGGCTCTACGTCAACCTTCTCCTTAATCAAAGTCTCATTTACTCCAAATGAGCAAATGTTGTAATCACCCTCATCTTACAGATGACAAAACAGAGAGGCAGAAGGGTTTAAGAAAACTTCCCCTAAGTCACACTGGCCAATGGGAAAGCTGCAATTTAGATTGCAGTGCGCTCTCAACCACTGCACCACATTGCCTCTCAGGTCTCTCTAGAGCTTTCCAGTTTTTCTTTTGGAGTTCCCTGATATGGAGGTAAGGGAGAGGTGCGGACTTTTGTGCCCCTCTCTTGGAGAACCAGCGTAATGATTCTTTGAGAATGAAATTGTAGTCCTCCTGAGAACTGCTAGGCTAAAACAGTTTTTTTGCAGTCCTGTGTTGCCCTGGTACATTCTTAGAGAAATGCATTGTAAGTCTCTGCTTGTTCTTGTCTCACTTTGGCTCCAGGGTTGGTTCTCTGTGCCATGGATGTAATTGCACTTAGGTGAGTTTATAAACACAATGTCTTTGGTCATGCAGAACAATGAGCGTTCCCTTTGAGAAACTTCATTCGGTTCTGACCTTTTCCGTGTTTCATTTGCAAAGACAGCATTTCCCAACTTCTAAAATCACTACTGCCCGAATAACCTTTGCCAGAGTCTGTATCATTTGCTGCCTAAACTTGCATGAAATTACTTTCTATAAAAAGTCAGGGGGAAAAGAGGCACATGATGTATTTGATTATTTGTGTAACACCTACCATTTAGGGGGGAAAATGACTTTTGCATTCATGAATGAAGTTGATGGGCTATTCTGAGTATATTAAGGTAAAGGCTTCTATTGAGATTATTAAAGGAGGTCACTATCGTTGCTTGATATGAAATATTTGATTACATACTTATTATTTTATCTTATTTTAGGTTTTATCAAAATTTATAATAGCATGCTTTTTTAGCCTTCCACAATGGATTTGTATTTTCATAGAACTCTTTTCAAGACAGTTCTTTGTGTGATAAGTGTCTTGAGAATTATGTTTTAATCATATGGGCAGAGTAGGCAGAATTCATTTCCTTCCTTTACTGAGTCATTTAAAAAACCACTGCATAAAACACACAATCCGCTTTACTAAACATTGGGGACTGGGTTGTATGTTAGGCATTAGCTAAGCTACAGAAATGGAGAAACTAGCTTTTTTCTTTTCTCCAGTTTCTTTCTTGACTTCACTTGGATAGGGAGGGCAGTGTTGAAAGATAAAATATTCAAATAGGTTCAGCTAATTAAATAATTTCCAAAATAAAATTTGTTAAAAAAATGGATTCTTAACACATTACCTACTAGAAAATAGGTCTAATTATATTTTATATCAGAATCTTCCCATTTTCTGAAATCTGTGCCAGCTATGACTTTTAACTTTAAAAAATGGAATTTATTAAAAATTGTGTATTTATTTTGACATGTTTAAACTTCAGTCACCTTCAAAGTACTATCCATTTGATGTAATACACCTATTGAGACATTTTTTCCACTGCTCAAAATAGTTTCTGAACTCTTTGATATTGATGCCTTTTAGTGCTTCTGCTGTTTTTTATTTCAGCTCTTCCACATTGGCAAAATGTTTCCCTTTGAGGACTTTTTCATCCAGGAAAACCACCAAAAAAGTTGCTTGGGGTGAGGTCAGGTGAAGAGGGAGGGTGGAGCACAGGGATCATGGTGTTTTTTTGGTTAAAAACTGCTGAACACTCAGTACAGTGCAGACAGGTGCGCTGGTAAATCACACATTATGAAATGGGCAAACACATGGAAAGAGTCTTCCAAAAAACAAAAAAAATCACTGAGGCCAAGTGCAACCTCTCACAATAACACTGGCTGGTACACCAACACAGATGGGTCCCTAGAACATTCATCTAGCAGGGGAAGCCTGTACTATAAGGGGTCTGTGCGCCAGAAGACAATTCTGTTTTTTTTGGGGGGGTGTCCCCCTTCTTACACAATCAGAAAAGCACTATGGAATAAAAAGTGTAACTGAGCCATTTATAAACTCCACAATATTTCACACGCCTCAAGACTTCATTAATTGCATGCATACACACACACAACTTAATGTAGGTTAACTGAACTAACACTGTGAAATTATATATCAGCTAAAAGATGAAGTTCTAGGGCAGGTAGTTGCAGAATGTATATCCATATCTGAAAGCTAAATAAAAATAATCTTGTGGAAGAATGTGAAGGTCACATAAATGGCTTAGAAAATGTGAACAGGAAGACTAAGAGAAGCGAAAATGAGCTCTTCCGAGGGTTCTCTGGGCTGGTCGGGAACACAGGGGTGCTTAGCCTAGTACCGTGTTTGTCAAAGTGTGCTCCGCAGACCAGTGAATTGCTGGGCAAAAAGGACTCTGAGAATATGACTCAGTAGGATTGGGAATCTACATTTTTAATACCTCTCTTCCCTTAGGATGACAGATATTTAGAAATCATAATTTTGGCAACTAACCGCTCTCGACTGGTGAGCATTAGACAGGAAACAAAGGTTATATTATTACTCATTCCTTGGCTCTTTCCTTCCTCCCTTCCCAGGAACATGGAATATAGTAGTAGTAACACATTCAAAAAGGGTTTTGTGATTACCCGAGAGGAAGTGAGGATTTGGCTTTGGAGTTTTGAGAGACTTCATAGAAGAGAAGACTTTCGACTTGTCATCCTGGAGCTCAATTCTCAGTGAACGGGTTTGGAAGGTGACATTTCAAGAAGAAATGCAATATGCAGACTTCGTGTTCGCCTAAGGAATGAGTCATCTGAGGTGCAGGGGGCATGGGAAATGGTGATGGAAAGTGTCCAAATTACCTGCATTACTCCTCACAGAACAATTGTTCTTCTTCTAAATGCTGCTTTGAAAAGTTGCTTACTACTTCCTGTAGAGTATTCCACCTACCCATCAAGGCTCCTTTAGTTCTAATTTTGTGACCATGTGTTAATATTGCATCTGCCTTTTTTTTGTAAGTTAGTAATTAATATTCACTTAATTTCTGGATCTGAGCTAACTGTTAAGGTTGTTATCATTAAAGGTGAGAAAATTTTGAAACAACATTCTACTTTCAAGAGAAAATAGTTCATTGAGCTTTAGAGTTAGAAAATAAAAATATGCTGGTTTGCCAAATGTAAAGGTCAATACCAAATAGAAGGAGTTAGACCAAAACCAGAGGTTTTAATCTGGAAGAAGCTCCATAGTTATTATTTATAACAAGCATGACAGTACAGTACATGTAAAAATTTGCTCAGTGGCTTATAATCATAATGTAAAATCCTTGAGATGGCCAATCCTCCCATGATCTTATAGAACACTGAAATGAAGTAAAAGTTTGTTAAATGCTCATGCATGCATTTAAGTATGCCTCATTGATGACATTAGTTTTTGTGTCTTGTATCACGCACTGTAAGATACACAAATCCAATGTGTGTGCATATGTGTAAATATTTAATGAAACATTACAAGCATCATTTCTGTATAAAGACCAACAAGCTCTATGTCTAAGTCCCCTAGAACCAGAACTGATAAATGGTGATGATCAAAGAACTGAGCCCTGGCACAGTGGCTCAATTAGTCTGCGAACCCAAAGGTTGTTGGTTTGATTCCCAGCCAGGGCACATAACCAGGTTGCAAGCCAGGTCTCCAGCCAGGTCTGTGGCTAGAGGCAGGTGAAACATTGATGTCTCTCTCCCTACACCTCTCTCTAAAACTAATAAATAAAATCTTTAAAAAAAAAAAATGATGCTTCCTATTTGTGGCAGAATGTCTTTTCCAAAGATGGCTGCACTATTATTTATGCCGTTTCACATGCTCTTACAATGTGATGTTGACACTACTCCATTTAGGGGTATGAGTTTATCTCCCCTTCTCTACAACATGGATGAGCCTGAAATTACAGAGGAAGTGACGTGTGACTTCCAGCCCTAAATCAGAAAAGGTGACAAAGCTCCTGCTCACACCTCTCTCTTGGGAATGTCTGCTTGTGGAATCTGGATATTATCCTATGAGGAAGCCTATGCAGAGATCACATGGCAAGGCCTAAATGGAGAGGAACTGAGCCCTCCAGCCGACAGCCAGCATTGACTGCCTAATATGGTAGTAAATGAGCCAGCCATCAGATGATTGCAGGCTCCAGCTTTCTGGGGTTCCACTGGGATCTCAGACATCTTGGAGTGGAGACAACCTGTTCCCACTGTGCCCTGGCTGAATTTGTGACCTACAGAATTTGTGAGAAAAAAATGATCTGGTGGCATAGTGGATAGGGCGGCAGCCTGTAAACCCAAAGGTCGCTGGTTCGATTCCCAGGCAGGGCACATAACCAGGTTGCAAGTCAGGTCTCCAGCCAGCTCCGTAGCTGAAAGCAGGTGAAAGGCAACCATATATGGATGTCTGTCTCCCTCTCTGCCTCCCACCCTTCCCCTCTCTCTAAAAATAATAAATAAAATCTTAACAACAACTACAAAAAGATTTGGTCCACAGGGATCTTTGACAGTGGCTAATGGCTTATAAGACCAAAGACTAAAAAGGAAGACAGCCTTCTAAAGTTCTTCTTGATCTACATACCTGAAAAAAAATTGAGGTTTCATGAAATGAAGTCCAATGAGTCACTGTGATGTAAGACAGGGCTTCTTATCTAATCCTCCAGGCCTAAGGCTTCGTAAGTGAAGAGGAGCTGGTTATCCTTGAACAAAGATCCCGTGGTAGCACCTCAAGCAGCGCCCACTGAAAATCTCCTAGCCTTTCATCCAAGAACATGCAGACATTTCCCAAAGCAGCTGTGCTGTGAGTCAAGGGCAGACATTTGATGTATTATTGAACACTGGCTCTGTGCTAACCCTAATCTCTAGAGACCCCTCAGTACGATTGAGCTCAGAATGGAGGTTCATAGGATCATAAAAAAATGGAGCCTTGGCCCAAGTTAAAGTTGCAGTGGGCCCAGTGAGTTCCTGAACTCTCCTGTAGTTGTTACTACAGATCCTGAATGTATAGATGCAATACACGTGTCAGTACCAGTCCTAATTCCTACCTGGACCCATTACCCATGGAGAGAGGACTGTTATGGTGGATGATTCTGAAACTACCTGCCCCTTCCCCAAACCAACCAATAAACCAATACTGCACTCCTGGGAGCCACAGAGATTACAGGGGTGGGGATTTCTACCACATCCCCTTCTAACTTGCCTACTCGGCTCTTGAAAGAGATAGAAGATTCTTGGAGAACGGCTGTGGTGTTAAGTGTTTCAGTGATGACTCCACTTCCATCTGTTATTTCTTATGTAGTCTCTTTCCTGGAGCACGAAACTTACCTCTGGAGCCTATCCTATGATGGCTCTGTTAAAACCCTTTTTGCCCATTGTGTGGACAGAGCACCAAAGACTGTGTAGACTTTACTGTGTTACTCAGGAGACCTGAACTCTCTCTCTCTCTGGATGTCGTGTTGTAGTCTGCAGAAACCACAAGCCTCTTGCCTTCCCATAGAATATCACAGTCTGTACAATGATGAAATCATGCTGTTTGGACCTGGGGAGCAGGAACTAAAAAGTAACCCTAGATTCCTTGGGGAAGCTGCAAGTGTGCCAGAAAGTGGGAAATTCGGAGGCCTGCCACCTCAGTGATACTTCCGGGGGTCTAGTGGTCTAGGGAATTCTTGGATATCCCCTCCAAAGTGAAAGATTGCTGCACCTTTCCCCTTAAAAATATGGAAGAGGTGCAATGCTTGGTGGGCTACTTTATATTTTGGAAGAAAAATGTATCAGCATTTGGGATTGCTACTCTGAGCCATTTAGCGACCCACAGCACTACCAGCCTCCGCTCCAGCTGCTCCAGGCCACGGAAAGAGCTCCCAATCCACCTCTGTGGCCAGTGCCTCCAGAGTATACAAGGGTCTGTGCCACATCAGATGGTACCCACAGAGAGCCCTGATAGCATAAAGCAAAACTTTGCTTTCTTCAGCAAATAACTATTGTCTTTTTGGGAAACTACTGGTTTGTTGCTGAGTGCCAGCGCGGTCCGCATGCCTGAATGCAGAACAGCAAGTCACCATACTATCCATTGCACACTGGGCTATTTGACCCACTAAGACATAACGGTGGGTTTACAGGGCGGAAGCAGGTCCTGAGGGCAAATAAGTTTCCTGAGCAAATGGTTCACACACCCAGTGCACTTTACCTTCCCCAGCTTGTCCTAATGTGCAGCTGCTAATCTAGGCCTGTTTTTCTCCTACTAAGATACACACCCCTCCCACATACTCGATAGTATGCTAAGGGATACTTGAAGCCTATGACCAATTTTGGCAGATGAAAAAAAAAAGAGCTTAGTGAACATAACTTTGAACAAACTTTCTGGTTGTTTAATTTTCTTAGAAGGAATGATGTTGGGAGGTACAGACCTTACTGATTTATGGGCACTGGCTAACGAATAATAAATTTGATTAAGCTGATTAGAGTGCGTTTCTGTTCTCAGAAACAGAACTCTAATCAATGCATAAGATCAATTACAGTATAATCACAAAAATTATTTAACATAATGTACACACTTATGTCACTAGTTACATAGAGGAAAATTAAGAAAATTTAAACATGAAAAAATGTGAAATATCACTTTAGATAACTTCTGTACATGTATAAGAACTAAGCTGTCTTTCCCCTGCAAACTTTCTTAGGAAGCTACTTGATGACATATTCCACCAACACAAAAGTAGAAACCAGTGAATTTCAACCTTTCTCATCTCATGGCACACAGAAACTAATCACTAAAATGCTGGAGCACACCAAGACCATAGAGTATTTTTTGCTGATCTGACAAAAATAGGTATAATTTTGATTCATTTACATTAGATGGCTCCCTTCCTCTCTCTCTGGAAATAATAAATAAAATCTTAAAGAAAAAAAAAGAGAGAGAGAGGGGAAGGGATGGGGGAAGAGAGGGAGAGAAACATCAATGTATGGTTGCCTTTCACCTGCCTCCAGTCACAGACATGGCTGGAGACCTGGCTTGCAACCTGATTATGTCCCTCTCTCTAAAAATAATAAATAAAATCTTAAAAAAAAAAAAAAAAGCAGTTGCCTCTGAGGACCAAACTAGGGAGGATGGGTACTACTGTTTAAAACAAACAAAAACTCTATTAGATTGGAAGTTTATATTATCCTATGGAATCATCTTTTCATCCAATAGTTTCCAATTTATTGGCATAGTATTGATCCAAGCATTCACTCGAAATTATTTGAACTTTATCTGTATATTTTCTCATTTTTATTTCTAAGTTTGTGTTTTTGAAGAGCATTTTTTTCAGTAGCGAAACTTGCTGAGGATTCATACCTGACCTCATGTTTCTGAAAAAAAAGGAAAAGAAAAGAAAAACAATCCTTCGCTCCTTGAAAATTCTCAGCATATCTCCAGTGGGAATTTTGGAACTGCAATATTTTAATGCCGTAACTTTGCGTTCTTAATTTACCACCCAGCTGCTCTGCAAAATCAAGTAAGCATCAGTTAAAACACGCTGACGGTCAAAGTGCCCGACATTAACTGGGAAAGAGACGTTCAGTACATCACATGGGCATGGGAGATGAAGCTGGATGGAACTAAGTTCAGCAGATCAGGAGGCAGCTGTCACCTCAAATCAGAGCAGTCAGTGCACCCACCCCAGCACTGGGTGACGACTGCACCAGATAGCAAGCTCCAAGCCAGCTGGGGATTCCCTTCACCACTGCATCCCCAGAACCTCAAGTCATGCCTGTCGTATGTAGGTACTCAATAAACATCTGTTCAGTTCATGATTCTGCAGGTAGTTTAAAACCATGCAAGCTGTAGCAACATGTACAGGTAGATGTTTTCCCACCAGTTATGAAGATTAAGGACTAGCGAGTTGGAGATGCTGAGCTATTAGAAATTATGCTGTTGCCTCAAGAGTACAAATAAAGTTTATGAAAAGCCCCTAACCTCTCTTCTCCTTTGTGAAATGTTCCCCTACTGGGTGTCTCAGTAACTACAATGCAAATGCCAAGATTTATTTGTTCCACAAGTATTTGTCAATACTACCTTCTTAGAATGTCATATACGTATATGATCTGTAATCCTCAGTCTGTGAAGAAACAGAGGATCAAGAGGTTAAGTGACTGGCTTACAGGTGCACATCTGGATTCAGAGGTAGGCACCACAGCCTTTCCCATCAAACTAGACAGCTTCTAAATCCCAGCTATGTGTGTGGCTCTGCCTTGGACACTGTTAGCAAAACCTAAGATCGTCCCTGAAGGGGGGGGCTATAGGAGGTTTCTCCATTTCCTCTGTATCGTGGTGATGTAAATTGGCTGGGTGAGATGAGTATGTAAGTACAACACACTGTTGCTTTTCTCCTGTAGGCAGCTTCATCTTCAATACACTGATCCTCTGAGCTATATTATTCAGTCTTTCCCCATATGTTTCACAGAGCATTTATTTTAAAGTGACATTTCGGGGTTTCCTCTCATTACAAAAGCAAGCCATCTTTATTGGTGAAAAAAATTGGAAGCCATTATGAAAAACAGTATAAAGGTTCCTCAAAAAATTAAGAATAGAGTTACCATATGACCCCACTACCCCTCTTTTGGGCATCTACCTGAAAAAATTAAAAACATCTATTTGAAAAAACATATGCATCCCTATGTTCATTGCAGCATTATTCACGGTGGCCTACACATGGAAACAACCAAAGTATCCTTCTAAAGAGAATAGATAAAGAAGTGGTGTGAAGATAAATAATACACATACATACACACACATACATACATTTCACAGAGAAGGAAAGAGGTTAGAGATTTTGTCATAAACTTTGTACTATTAAGGCAATAGCATAATTTCTAATAGCTCAGCATCTCCAACACTACTCCTTAATCTTCATAACTGGTGGGAAAACATCTACTTGTACATGTTGCTACAGCTTGCATGATTTTAAACTACCTGCAGAATCATGAACTGAACGGACGTTTATTGAGTACCTACATGTGGCAGGCATGACTCGAGGTTCTGAGGATGCAGTGGAGAAGGGAATCCCCACCTGGCTTGAAGCTTGCTTTCTGGTGCAGTTGTCACCCAATGCTGGGGTGGGTGCACTGACTGCCCTGTTTTGAGGTGACAGCTACCTCCTGATCTGCTGAACTTAGTTCCATCCAGCTTCATCTCCCATGCCCATGTGATGCACTGAACGTCTGTTTCCCGGTTAACGTCGGGCACTTTGACTGTCAGTGTGTTTTAACTGATATTTATACATGCACATATATACTGTGGAATACTACTCAACCATAAGAAAAGATGAAATACTGCCATTTGTGACAACATGGATGGATCTTAAGAATGTTATGCTAAGCAAAATAAGTCAGAAAAAGCTAAGAACCATAAGATTTCACTCATTAGTGGGAAATAAAACTGAAACACTCATAGACACAGACAACAGTATGATGCTTACTAGAGGAAAGAGGGTTGGAGGGTAGTGAAGGGTAAAGGAGGTCAAATATATGGTGACAGAAGAAGATTTGACTTCGGTGACTTTGGTGGGCACACAATGCAATATTCAGATGATGTATCATAGAATTGTACATACACTTGAAACCTATATAATCTTATTAACCATTATACCCTAATAAATTTCATTTGAAAAATGAGTGGTGCCTGTATGCAGATATGTAATAAATATGTTAACACACATTTTATTTTTTCAAATATGAAATCATACTGTTTTGTAACTTACTTTTTGTCAATAACATACAAGAAACAGCATTTTTTGTCAAATGTATATATTTTGTAAGTCCTTGACATAGACATACATTTAGATTGTTTCAGATATTTCACAATTTTTAATGGTGCTGCAAGGAATACATTTATAACCACATCTTTTGACAATTCCATCATTTTTTCTACGATGTTATTACCAAAAACAGTTTTACTGTATCTAAGAGTATGAATGTTATATCATACTCATAAATAATATCTTTTGCCAAATTCATGTCTACTCAAGACCTCAGAATGTGGCCTCATTTGAAAATAGGGTGCTTATAGATATTAGTTAAGATGAAGTCTTAGTAAATTTGGGTGGACCCTAAATCCAATCACTGCTATAAGTGAAAGGACAGGGAGATACAAAGACACACGCAGACAGAAGATGGCCACATGAAGAAGTAGGAAGAAACTGAAGTGATGCAGCCCCACATTCAGGAATTCCACCATTAACTAGAAAGAGGCAAGGATTTTTTTCTAGAGCCTTCAGGGGAAGAATGGCCTCTCTGGCCCCTTGATTTTAGACTTCTTCAGAACTGTACAAGAACAAATTTCTCTTGCTTTTAGCCACCCAGTTTATGGCATTTGGTTACAGCAATAAAACACATGTATTTCTCAGGATTTTGGTATGCAGTGGTTACCTGACAATACGCTCCCACCAGCAGTGCACGAGACTGCCCATGACCTCATGTCCTTACCAACATAATACCTGTCAACTTGATAGCCATGAAGAGTATCTCAATATTATATTAATATTTCTTCAGATGTTAATGAGATTATATGTATTTTTTCATGTGCCTAGTTTGTTGACATTCTTTATTGAACTGCCTGTTCATGCTTTTGCCTCAGGGTCCTCCACAGAAATAGAACTGATAGGAGATAAACAGAAATATCTAAAGAGGTTTATCATGAGGAGCTGGCTCACACAATAATGGAGGCTGAAAAGTCCGATGATTTGCTCTCTGTAAGGTGGATGCCCAAGAAAGTAGATGTGTAACTCTGAGTCTGAAGGCCTCAGGAGAGCCAGGAGAGCTGACAATGTAAGTCTCAGTCCAAGTCCAAAGGCCTAAGAACCAGGAGGCCAATGTCATGTCCTAACTCAAAAAGGGAGCAAATCTGCCCTCCCTCTGTCTTTTGGTTCTATTCAGGTCCTCAACAGCTTGGATGATGCCCACCCATGTGGTGAGGGTGGATCTTCTTTATTGAGTCTACTGATACGGCCACTAGCCTCTTCCAGAACTACCTTCACACACACACCCGGTAACGTTCCACCAGCGATCTGGGACCCTTTAGCCCAATCAAGTTGGCACATAAACTTAACTATCATACCTGGTGTTGTACTGAAGAGATGGTTATTTATTGGTAAGATTTCTTCACATGTTAAGCATTGAATCACTTCTCTACCATGGTGCAAATGTGTTCCCAAGTTTGTCATTTTTTAAAATTTTAATGTTTTTATTTTAAAGATTTTATTTATTATTTTTGGAGAGAGAGGGAGGGAGGGAGGCAGAGAGGGAGAGAAACATCAATGTATGGTTGCCTTTCACCTGCCTCCAGCTAAAGACTTGGCTGGAGACCTGGCTTGCAACTTGGTTATATGCCCTGACTGGGGACTGAACCAGCAACTTTTGGGTTGGCAGGGCAGCACCTATCCACTGAGCCACCAGCCAGGCCTCAAAATTTTAATGTTTTTAAAAATATACATTGTAGCAAGTATCAACAGTTCACTCCTTCTCTAGTCAAATAATATATCTATATCTCTATATAGATATAAATATATACCTATATATCTATTCATCTGTTCACGGACATTTGAGTTGTTTCGACTTTTTGGCTGTTATGAATGGTGCTGTATGAATAGCTGTATACAAGCATGTGTTTTATTTCTTCTGGGTCTATACCCAGGAATGGAATTGCTGGGCCACATCGTAACTTTACATTCAACTTTTAAAGGAATTGTCTATTGTTCTCCAAAGTGGCTGCATCTTTTATGTTTTTACCAGCAATTTATGTGGGTTCCAGTTTCTCCAGTTTCACCAACACTGTTTTTTAATTTTTAAATTAGTCTTTCTAATGGGTTGGAAGTGCCATCTTATTGTGGTTTTGATTTGCATTTCCCTATTGACTAATAATTCTGAACATATGTTCATTTGTGTATTGGCCACTTGTATGCCTTCTTTGGAAAAACGTCTATTTCCATCTTTTGCTTATTTCTGAATTGGTTGGTTTGCATTTTCGTTATTATTGTTGTTGACTTGTAAAAATTCTTTATATATTCTGGATATCTGACCCTTATCAGGCATAATATTTGAAAATATTTTCTCTCATTCTGTGGTTGTCTTTTAATTTTCTTAATGGTGTCCTTTGAAACACAAATGTTTTTCACTATTAAGTCCAATTATCTGTTTTTCCTTCAGTTGCTTGTGTTTTTCACATCATAGTTAAGAAATTGTATCTAACTCAAAGTTACAAAGATTTACATCTATGTTTAATCTAAGAGCTTTACAGTTTTAGCTCTTACATTTAGGTCTCTATCATGAGTTACTTTTTAAAAATAGTATGAAGTAGAAGCCCAATTTCATTCTTTGTATTTGGATATGGTTTTTTAAGCATCATTGGCTTATTTCTGGACTCTCAATTCCATTTCATAGATGGTTATGTATCCTTATGCTAGTACCTCTCAGTCTTCATTACTGTAGCTTTTTTTTAATTATGAAAAGACTTTGTCAAATATTTTTCTGCATCTACTGAGATAACCATGTGATTTTGTCTTTAGTCTGTTAACATGGTGTATTACATTGATCAATTTTAGCATTTGAACTAACCTTCCATTCCTGGAATAAATCCCTTTCAAACATGATATAAGGGAGAAGAGGAACACCTCCCAACTTACGTTATTACAGTGATTCCAAAAGTAAAGACATCATAAGAAAACTACAAACCAGTATACCTCATGAAGATAGATGTAAAAATCCTCAACAAAATGCTAGCAAACCAAGTCTAGGAACATGTAAAAAATGTTATATACCATGACCAAGATGAAGGAATGTGGAGTGAGTACTAATAATGTATGATATTTCTTTTGGCGGTGATGAAAATATTCTGGAATCAGACAGCGATAGCAATTGTAAAATACTGTGAATATACTAAAAATGTACATGTTAAAGGGAAAACAGTATGTGAGTGATCTCTCAATACCTTCTTTTCTTTTTTGTTATTATTTTTAGAGAGGGGGTAAGGGAGGGAGGAAGAAAGAGAAAGAAACATCAATGTATGGTTGCCTTTCACCTGCCTCCAGCTGGGGACCTGGCTGGAGACCTGGCTTGCAACCGGGGTATATGCCCTGACTGGGAATCAAACTAGCAACACTTGGGTTTGAAGGCAGGTGCTCGATCCACTGAGCCACACCAGCCAGGGATCAGTATTTTCTTTCTTCTTCTTTTTTTTTAAAGTAAGTCATCTGCCCTATATGTTCTCTTTTCCCCCTCCCTACTGCCTAAACAACATCATCAACTTTGGAAAAACATATTAAGGAATGATAAAGCAACAAAGTACTTGGAACGTGGGTCTTTGTATGGCCTTCCTAATCAGAATGGCACAGCTTTGTGAAGTGCCCACAAGTTCAGACATTTACAAGAGCAAGAAAGAAAGGAAGGAAGGAAGAAAGGAAGGAAGGAAGGAGGGAAGGAAGGAAGAAAAAACATAACTCATTTTGTTTAGGTCACTATTATTAGATTCCTATTAAGGTATCCCATCCAACATTCTAATCAAGTCTATTAGGTTGTTTGTATTTTTCACTACTACAAATAGCTCTGCAATGAAAATTCTCATAAATTCTCAGATATGTGTAAGGTGGTTTTTAGAGTAAACATGTTTAAATGAAATCAATCAGTTGTCAAGTAGCACAGCTTCAGTTACATGTAGTATGTTTGATTATTTTCCTAAGGGGCTGAACCAATTTTCCAGCAATGAGTACAATAATCATTTCTTGAATCCTCACCAATACCTGGTCTTATGAAACATATTAAATTTTGCCAATCTAATGGTTGTGAAATGGTATTCCGTTATTGTTGTCACAAATTCTCCTGAGATTGTTGGAATTGCGTGCCTTTTCACATTTATTGGACATTTGCGTTTGTATATGTTTGACCCTCATCGATTGCTTGTGCACATCTTCTGCTCATTTCCCCATTATAGCATGTCATTTTCTTAACGATTTGTAGACATTTTCATATATGCTGGACAATCTTTTGCTGATTACTTATTTTGCCTTTATCTTGTACTAGCCTTTGGCTTACATTTTCACGTTGTTTACAATAATTTCAGTCATATAGAGATTGTTCTTTAATGTGCTCAAAGTTGCCAATCTTTTTCCTGTTATTTGTTTTTAATGCCTCACTTAAGAAAATATTTCTTAAGCCTATGTCTTAAAGATATTGTCTCCTACAAATTTTATAGTTTTCTTTTCACATGTAGGTTTTTTCCATTTGGAATTTATTGTTATGAATGTAAAATATTATTTTTTTAAAATGTAGAGCTAATTGTTCAAACACCATTTATTCATAAGTCAATTCTTTCCCTAATGAATTTCCTGTATCTTTTCTTTAAAGCAAGTTTTATTAATTTCTATTTTAACTTCACTGAGCATATAATCTTTATTATTTCACTCCTTGGAAATTTGTTGAGGTTTGCTTTATGGCTCAGAATATGATTAGTTTTTATAAATGTTATTTAGGCATCTATTTTACACATGTCAGTTGGGTCAGTTGTTAAATATGTTATTCAAATCTGTTATATATATATTGATATTACTCTTGTATGATTGTGTATCAGTCTCAAACAGAAGTGTGATAAAATCTCATCATGATATACTTATCTATTTTTCCTTTGAGTTGCTTTATTTTTATTTATTTATTTTTTTTACCTATTTTGAGGTTATATGTTTTAGGTACATCTCAATATAGAATTGTTATATTCTGCTGCACTAACTTTTTCATAATTACAAATTAACCTTTTTAATCTTTAGTATTGTATTTTTACCTCAAAATCTATTGTTTCATATAATACAGATACTCCAGCTTTTTTCTTTTTAATGTAATTTTTTAAAAAAAGACCTTATTTATTATTTTTCAGAGAAAGGGGAAAGGAGAGAAGCAGAGAGGGAGAGCAACATCAATGTATGGCTGCCTTTTACCTGCCTCCAGCCACGGATCTGGCTGGAGACCTGGCATGCAACCTGGTTATGTTGCCCTGCCTGAGAATTAATGTATTTTTAATAACATTTGCATAGTATGCATTTTTTCACCTTTTTTTTTTTTTAAGATTTTATTTCATCATTTTTTTAGAAAGAGGGGAAGGGAGAGAGGCAGAGAGGGAGAGAGACATCAACGTATTGTTGCATTTCACCTGCCTCCAGCCACAGACACGACTGGAGACCTGGTTTGCAATCTGGTTATGTGCCCTGGCTGGGGAATCGAACCTGCGACTTTTGGGTTCGCAGGCCAGCGCCTTATCCACTGTGCTACCAGCCAGGGCCATTTTTTCACTTTTTAACTTCCCACCTTTACGGGTCCTTGTGTTTTATGTGTGACTCTTGAAAACAGCCTATATTTGGGTTTGTCTATTTTTTGTTTTTGTTTTTTCAGTCTGCAATCTCTGTCTTTTAAATGGAAAAGTTTGTCCATTTACATTTAATAATTAATACAACTACTTAGACGTTTGGGTTTAATTCTATCTGATGTGTATTTTTAAAATTTGTTCTACCAGTCTACATTCCTTTTTCTCTCTTTTCTTGCCTTTTTTTGAGGGGGGGCTGTTTGACTTGTATTATTCCATTTTCCCCACATATTAGCTCAGTAGTTATACATTTTTACTGTTTATATTCTTGAGCTCCAACACAGAACTTCTAAATCAGAAACTAGAGTGGAGTTTCGGATTTAGTGGGTCTAAGATGGGACTCGAGAATGTGCATTTCTAACAAGTTCACAGACAAAGCTTATGCTGCTGGTCTGTTGACTACACTTTTAGAACCACTGTCTTGGAGAAAGAGATAGACTAGATATAACTGGATTAGAAAAACATGTTGTAATAATTGAAGCAAACAACAATGGCCTTGACTAGGATAGTGGCAGTGAAAAAAATGTAAAAGTAATAATATCAGAAAGCAATATCATTGATAGAAATAAATGATTTCAGAATAGAAGCAGGTTTTGGAGAGATATAAAGATAAATTTGGTTGGCATTTTTATCCTTAAAACGGAGAAAATGTAAGGAAAGTATAATCAGAATCGAAGATTTAGCTTTTATGTAGTAGTATTGTTGTCTGGTTTTCTATTCTCAAAAACTATTTTTAAATAACATTGTCCTGATAAAAACAATTATATAAATGTATTTATTACTAACAAAATATTAGATTAAACTTCTAGGATTTAGGATTTAATTTGCTCTAAAGAGAGATAGCATCAATAAATGCTGCTGTAACATAGTTAGACTATGTTATGTATAACTAGTAAAGGAGACATCACCTAAGGTTTTAAAGTCCATTAGGTCCACGGCATCAGTTAGGTGAATGGTTCAGAAGAATGAGATGAGTGGATATTCCTTCACATGTGTATCAGTACACAGAGATCTTCTAGTGACTCAGCCTGCTGTATTCTGCTACTCAACAAAGCAACTACATAAATAAATTTGAGTTAACTTATTTACAAATACAGTCACAAATTAAATAATTTAACTTTTGATTTCTAACACTGGTTATTTTAAAAGAAAGGAAGAGGATATTACTACAATTCAAAAGTACAAATTTTTATACCTTAATTTGTGTGCTAGAGAATTACTAAGTCACAGCATGAGGAATAGTTAGAAACATCATACATCATATTAAAAAACATTCTGCTCAGTATTTTACTAATTACGGTAGTTGTAATATAAATGTACTGTTTAGGGACTCAACTGAACATGAAATTCTGCTAATCACTGAAACAAACATTTAGACCCAAGGTAAATAAAACTTGGTATCTTCATTCACAAATGAGCAGCAACAACACTTAAAATACACAAAACCATGCCTCACAAAAAGCTTTATCGGAGGCAAGTTTGTGATAAAATAAATGTATTTTTCCCAAACTCCTGTTAAAATATATTGTAATATCACAAATCTCTTTTGTAAAAGTAAAAAGTGTCTAATGTTTTAAAAACATAATGTGAGGGGCTCTTACAAATAATTAAGACTTTTATAAATGATATCCACAAATGGAGGTCAGAGATGGACCATGATAAATAATCTCAGGCAGGAAGATCTCAGCAGCTTGCAGATCAGACTGTTTCTAAAGAGCTGTCATATAGACGGATTATTAATATGTTCTGACCGGGTCTTTAAATATCCAATTATATTAGTCACTCAAAATCTTCCTTGGCTTCTCTATAGTTTCCTATTGCAGCTGTAACAAAGTGGCTTAAAACAACACAGACTTACTCGTTCATAATGCTGGAGGTAAGAATTCAGAAGTGGGTCTCACTGAGCTAAAATCAACACCGACTGGACTGCACTTGTTTCTGAGGGCTCTAAGGGAGAATCCACTTCCCTGACTTTTTCTGCTTCCTTAGAAAAGGCAGCTGCCTACATTCCTGGCTTATGGCCCTCTTCTGTATTCAAAGCTGGCAATGGTCGGCAGTCTTTCTCAAATTACATGTCTCTTCTCTTGCACATTTAAGGACCTTTGTGATTATACTGATCCCACTAGGATAATCTCCCTAATTCAGTGTCAACTGATTAGCCACCTTAACTCCATGTGCAACCTTCATTCTACTCCATGTAGTAGAATATTCACTGGTTGTAGGGATTGGGATGTACACATCTTGGACAGGGGGCAGGGGAGCATCGTTCTTCCTACCAAGGACTTCTACACTATTGACGCAAATTTATCCTCTTGCCTTACCCCTAAAACTCCACTCTTTGTGCCGAGTTGCAGCCACATCAGTGTATCTGTTGATCTCCCAAATACTCCATCCTCACAGAGCTCCTAGCATTTCTCTTGCTTGATGTTCTATTCATGCTTCCCCAAAATGAAAATTCTATTAATTCTCAAAATCATGACAAATGTTTCATTCTCCATGAAGCTTTACCCCTAACTTTTCCTGTCTAGATGTTTGTGTCATATTATTTGTACTTTCCTGTAGAACTTGACATTTTGCCTTGTTTGGCAATTACCTGTGTTCTTACCTCCTCTGTAATATAGAGATCTCATGGAGGAAAGTCAGGAATTCGTCCTCACTTGTATGTCTATCAGGCATATCTGAAACCGCATGCTTGCTTTCAGCCATGCGCCTCCAAAACTACTCCCCTCTAATTTTCTCATCCAGCAAAATCTCCTCCCTTCACCAAGTTGTGTTTGTTACAGACTTTGGGAGTCACTGTCAACTCCTCCTTTCTTCATTCCTTACACCTAATCCATTAGACAACTTCACCAATGCTACCCCCTGATCTGACTTACGATCATCTTTTCCCTGTGCTATTGGACTCCCTGTTGCCAATCTTGCCTCTGCATCTCTCACCTTGCACAAGAGAGCATGTGCATTCACTCACACATGCACATACCTGCACACACACACACACCCCCACACACACCTGTCTCTCTCTCTCTCAACTCAGTAGCCAGAGGAATCGCTCATGTACATATTTTTAAGTCTAAGTCTGATTACTTCTCCATCCTGCTTAATGTTAATTTACCATCATATCCTGTAAGGCCCTAGTCTCCACTTTGCTCACTGTGGTCCTACCTCACTGTTTCTCACACAAGCCTGGCAGTCACTTGCCTCAGGGCCTTTGCACTCACTGTTCCCTCAGCCTTTGGAACTCATTCTTTCTTCAGAGACTCACAAGATGCATTCCTCTATATTCTTTAGACTCTGCTCATCCCCTTTGGTTTAAGCTTCTGTGCAGATATCACTCTACCAGAGCCAATTTCCCTGACCGTTCTGTGCAAATTACAGCACTTTGTTTCTTCCATCATTGTCTCTGCCCTTACACCTTTATACACATATCATTACATGGAATTACATTATAAATCTACTTCTTGTCTGTCACCCTCCACCAAAATGTGAATTTCATGAGGGCAAAGGTTTTACATTGACCTCTATTCTAGTATCAGAACCTATAAGATTCATAGCACAGAGTAGGCATTTATAAATATCTGCTAATGATTGAACTCATTTTTACATGTCCTCCTGTTTCTTGCCCAGTTCTTTGATCATAATAAATGTGTAAGAACTGAATTTTCTGTCTTACTGAAAGTTACTTAATATAGTCACCAGAGGAAAAACTAGTCGGCCACTTTTTCATAGAAAAATAGACTGTAGAAAAAATAAATAAAGACTGTAGAGAAGTTGTCACGTCATAATTCAGCTTAGCCTTTTACTACTTAGTTTTGATATGACAGACTTCCATAGAGCTCAGAGTGTATCACAATGAACATTTATTTCCAGGATGGAGCTCAGAAATGAACCCTACTGGAGCACACTACCTGCCCAGGGAGTGTGTGCGGTAGGGAGGCGTGGGACACACTAGCATGGAGCTGAAGAATACCAAAAAGGCAAGAAGGTGCCTATAAACCGCAATGCCCTATAGTTAGGCACACCAGTTTCGGTGGATATGCTTAAAGCCTCTTCTAATTCCACCCGAGTTTTCTTTCTCATCAATGCATTTCTGTCACTTTTACAGTACCGGTTTGGTTTCTCAGATAGACTTTTGTCCTTTGTTTCTAGGTCTTTCATATCAGAGACAGAAAAAATCTCAAAGCAAAAATAAAACATATCTTCTAATTACCCATTCTCTCTTGTTACCCATATAAGAGGCTGGTTTTAAAAATCCACCTTTTCTTTGCTACCCAATGTAGTATATGTTGATGCAAAAGCAAATGTCTGGAACTGCTTAAGTTCGTTTAATTTATACTTACTCAATTTAAAACGATCATTTCCACACTACAGATGATCCTTGAATAACATGGGGTTAGGGGCACTAACACTCCATACAGTCAAAATCCATGTATAGTCCTGGCCTGGTGGCTCAGTTAGTGGGAGCATTGTGCTATACACCAAAAACAGTTGCAGGTTTAATTCCTAGTCAGGGCACATGCCTAAGCTGCAGGTCTCATTCTTGGTTGAGGCATGTATGGGAAGCAACATACTGATGTTTCTCATAAATATTTCTCTCTCTCTCTCTCTCTCTCTCTCTCAAATTAATGAATATGTCTTTGGGTGTGGATTTAAAAAAAGATACACCTTTGTTATTATCTTCCACTATCTCTTTAAAATTAAAAAAGAAAATGCATGTGCACCTTTTGACCCCTCCAAAACTTGACTGCTAGTCTAATGTTGATTGGAAGCCTTACCAGTTACATAAACAGTTGATTAACACATATTTTGTATGTACTGTAGTCTTGCAAGAAAGCAAGCTAGAGAAAGAAAATGTTATTGAGAAAACCATAAGAGAAAGAAAATACAATTACTGTATTTATTGAGAAATATCCACATATAAGTGGACCCATTCACTTTGAACCTATGCTATTCAAGAGTAAACTTTAATTTTAAGTGACTTTCTCCTAGTCCTTTAGAATTTCCTTGAGTCACTCCTTTTATACCATTCACTAGCATTGGTACATCTTTTGACCTAAAAACACAAACATTAATCATGATGAATCCTTTTAGTTCTTATTTTACTTTTCTTGCAAAATAGTTGAGTACATTTTTTAAGCGAGTGCTTTTGACTCTGTCTACATATTCAAGTCACTTCCAGAACTTTTAAACGAACATTAATGCCTCCAACCTACTCAATACTTAGTCTGAATCTCTGAGGGCTGGACCCAGGCATGAGAATTTCTTTTTAAAGTTCCTCAGTGATTCTAAAGTGCAGTTGTAGTTAAGGATCAAAGTCCTCAGCACACACAAGTCACAAAGAAATAATGTGGTGATGGAAATAGCAGCAAGAGGAAGCTGATCCCAAATTTAGATCCACTATGGTTACTTCACAGACAAGATCTTGCCCTGTGTATAATTAGTTGACTTGAATACCACATCAACACATTACATGACTGGACACAGTGATTACGTCAGATAATAAAGATATGATTCAAAACATAAGTAAGTCGAATCAGACTTTAAGATATTTTAAATGAATTATTAGTCAAAAATCATATTTATTCATACATACTATCTTCTTTAGTAGTCTACGGCTTAAGAAGTTATGAGCATATTGCAATATTTTCCCCTTTCCTTGCTTTTCACTGTAATTAAAATAGCAAACTCAAAGGAGGGGGCAAAGTTTTTGTTCCCTTTTTTCTGAGAAGTGATTTTCTACATGGTTTCTTGTGGTAGTGGGTCAGGAAGAAGAAAATGTTGGATGATTAGGATCCATACACTATAGGGAATCCAGGCATTCTAGAAAAAGGGGATGGGTGGGGAATGGGCCTTCAATAAAGAAGGTGAGAGAGAGAGAGAGAGAGAGAGAAAGACAACCAAAATGCAGGAGAAATGGGAAATGGGTGTTGCCTAATTGCAAGGGCACTATGGAAATATTCTGCTACGCGCCAGAGTCTGGCACAATATTTCAGTTACATTGATTTTTTCCATCACCAATGACTTATGAGGATTTCCAAACTGAGCATTTAATTGCCCCGAAGTAGAAAGATGACTGTAAAAGAACAAACTTACGCCCTATAAATGCTACAAAGCAATCACAACTTGGATAAAGAGCTATATACTGATTTGGCAGAGGAAACCCTTACTAAATTGGGATGTTCATCATTTTCTGTAACAGAAATAGATCTTTCGCCAGTTCTGTCTTTTTTAAAATAACTTTACTTCATACCAGGTTATTTTGTTCAGATACTTTTTCAAAACAATGGTTGCTAGGATCTGAACCAGCACTGGAAGAGAGCAGATTATTTGTGACAAAAAGTAATAAAGAAAATTGCAGTATTACATAAAGCATTATGACTGTATCCAAATGATTTAAAAATCTATGTCTAATGATCCCAATTTACTTTCTCTGCCAGATCCTTCAAGACTGGGAAGCAGCCTTTTTGAAGTAAATTCTAACTTTTCAGTGCCCTGATTAGATATTAGTCATTTACGTGCATGTAATTTATTAGTGACTGATAAACTAATAAGCAATATTTCAAGTTTAACAACACCTCCTAAATGATATACTACCAGTTAATTTCTAAATCAACTATTATTGCTTGAGAGCTTTCCTTTATATTAATGGTTGATGCTTTTAAGAGTGATGTTGCCAAAACCCTGATATCTCTTTTGAAATTTCTAGCATGAAGCGGATTAACTTCATTTGTCTTTGAAACATTATTTCTTCAAAACTTTGAACATGATACTTTGTCTATATTCTGTACGGTCAATGTGTACTGCTTATGCATTACCTTCATTTTTAAGGTAAATGAATATTTATTTGTCATCAGGAGCATCTGCTTTTTAAAGAGGAGTCACAGTTTTTTCTTTTTGAAAGAACTCCTTTTTTAAAAGCACCCAAATTCAAGAATTTACTGTTTAGAACGCAAGACCAGGAGGTCTGCTGCAGAGAAAAAGTACGCTTATTTTAAATACTTTAAAAATATCAATGTAGACATTTTTTTCTTGGGATTAGTATAAATTATTCTTGTCACATTTAACAAAGTTTTCCTGTGTACACAAAGATGTATTATTCCCTTTTCCACTGTTTTCCTCTTTGATCTAGAAGCACAGCCCCCACAGGGGGAAAATGTCAGGAACTTTAAAGAAGACACACACCTTCACTTATTGGTAAAAGAGACCAAGAGAAGAAGAAAGGGGATCCGTCTTGCAGAACCAGGTGCATTACAAAGCTCGTTTAGTTCACAGACTGAGGACACTGCTTGTTATAAGTTCTTCTCCACTGGGAACCGTTTTTCTGAATCTTCCTCTCTCTGCTCTCCATCCCGGGAGTCCTAACCACGTTTTTTTCTTTTTTGCTTGTGAGAACGAAAAAAGTGGCCAGGAAAGGAATATTGTTGCATTTCTCGGAGGGTTTCCTATTTTCAGTAAATTTCACCGCTCTCCAGATGGCTCCCGATTGTCCCGATTGTCCCCACGGGGAGTCGTTAGGCTCCCTTCAGACCTTTTTTGGGAATCTATTTCATGAAAACTACCAGTCCTCTGTACCCGAAGGACCTACGCAGAATTTCAGACTTGATTCTCAGAAGTGCATGTGTGGACCCCGACTTAAAACCGTTTGTCTCGAGTTAAAAGCCAAGGAACCCTCTAACACCTTTCAAGGGGCCGCCGCTCAGACCTTGACCAGAGTAGGTGGGTCCCCGCTACAAAACTGGCTTGGATCAGAGGAAAAGTTAACTTGACGCTCTTAGCATTTCCCCTAAGCCCATCCAGGGTGCGCCGGACCTGACCTGGGCCAAGGCCTCAACCTCGGAGGTCAGGCAAAACAACTGTGTAAAGAAAGCCTCGGGTCACAATGGGTCACCGCACACACATTCACCCGACCGACAGGGCCCGAGGATCCCCGAAGTACTTTCCGCGGGGTTGAGTACCGCCTCCGATGCCTCATCGCCTAGCGACGCGACCAGACTCGGAGCCCAGCCGGCGCCCGGTCTACCCCCGAGCTTCCCCCAATCCTCAAGACCTCCGCAGGCGCGCGACACCCTTCGCCGGGCGACCTTACCTTGGGGTTGGTTAGGAGCTGGTGCTCGTCGCTGTGCAGCAGCGCCCGAGAGTTGGACTCGGAGTTGTTCACGTAGACCTGGACGCAGGGGTACTGCGAGGTGCCCCTGCAGTCGGCGCCACAGGTGAAGGTGCACTCGAAGACCTCGCCGATCTGCTGCACGGACAGCACCGTGCAGTTGGCCGCGGTGGCTTGCAGATCCTGCAGCGCGGGACTGAGCCAGCAGAAGCCGAAGATAAAGAGCGACACGACACCGGAGATGATGAGAAACAAGCCCAGCCGGATGCTCTTGTCCTCGGCTTCCGTGTACTCGTAAGCCACCCGGAGCTTCGCCATCGCCCCCCACTCCCGGCGGCTGGCGCGCTCCCCCCGCCCCCTCCCGCCCCCGGCGCCAAGCCCCACCGCCTCGGGCGGGAGGAGCCGCCGCCGCGCGACAGCAGGGGAGTGGGCGGCCAGGGGAGCCGCGAGAACAAAGGGGCGGAGGCCAGCGACGCCCCCAGAGGCGGCAGCGCCCCACCCCCTAGCCCAGCCGTCGCCCCTGCCCCGGAGGCTCGCGGTGCAGAGGCAGCTCAGAGCCTCCCGCACCCTGGGGCGCGAGGAGCGCGCCGGCAGCTCCTACCTCCAGCGCCCTCTGCCAGCCTCCGCCCGCGCGCTTTCTCCACCTCCCGCACCCAACCTCCTCTCGCCCCGAGTCTCCGGGTCTCCATCGCCCGGGTGCTGCTCTCCCACCGGCTCTCCCAGCAGCTGCCTGGAGGGCAGGAGCGGCGAGGTCGGGGCGAGCCGGGAAACCCTCCCCCACGCCCAGCCGGAGGCGGCTCCGCCCAGCCCCTCCCTCCCCTCCGGGGACCCAGCCCTCCTGCCCCGCCCCGCCTCGCCCGGGGGCGTCTGCGGGGGGCGAGGGGCGGCGAGGACCCGCGCCTGCGGCTGGTGCGCTGCACCCTCGTTAAATCCCCTTGGAGGGAGGTCCGAGAGGAAGCTTAGGATCAGTGTAGCATAACTGGAGTGAAAGTTTAAAAAAAGGAAAAATAAAAGAAAACAATGAGAAGGCGTAGTGCAGGCGGAGCGGCGGGAATCTTGAACACCAAGCTGGGATTGGCCGGCCAGGCAGGAGAGTGAGCCAGCGGCCCAGCCGCGGGCGCTGCCCCGGAAACCCGCGGCCCGGACCCGGGGGGTTGGGTTTGAAGCCCCCGCGAGAGGCGCGCGCGCTGGGGGGCGCGGACCCCGCGGTCCCGCCTCCAGTTCCCACGCCACTCGCGTGCGCGCGGCGGGGCGAGGAGCCTGACCCCGCCGCGCCCCTCCTCCCCTGCCACCTCCTCGGCGACCAAGGTAACGGTCTAACGTAAGGTTCTGGAGCTCCTAACCGCCGGGGCTGCAGGCAGGCGTCCGGGGGCCCCGGGGCGGCCAGATCGGAGTGAAGGAGGCTCAGCCCGGCAGGGGCGGCTGTGCGCGAAGCACGCGTAGGAGCGGGGGGCCTACGACTGGCAAGACCTTCCAAGGAAACTCGCCACCTGGACCCTGGGGTGGACCTCGCCGCAACTTAGGTCTCCCGCAGCGGGTCGACCCCAACTCGACTTGCCCCAAGGCTGACTGAGTAGGGACCGAAGCAAACGGGTGGAGAGGCTTGCAAGCCCTGAGACACTGCTTTCCCCGTTAGGACCTTCCCCGCGCTCCGGGACTCCCGAGAACAACTCTTTCAGTTCTGTTTTCCTCCTTAGCAGTTTTTTGCCACCCTTGGCCCACCCCGGGACTAGTAGATGAGCTTTCCACGAGCGCTGTGCAAGGCGTTAGCGGCGTGTACATCCACTTTGGGACAGGTACCGTTTCTACCTACAGTGGCGTTTTGCTTTCTTAATTCTTCTCGTTGCTCCTCCACCCCCACCTCTCCGTGTATACCTGCAGTCCCTAGTCATGACTTTTTAAGATGCCTTTTTTCCCCAAACCACACTTCTATCATAACCTCAAACTTGAGAATGTTTTCCGTCCTATTTTTTAAAATCAGAATGTGCACTTCTTTGCAAAAATATATAAACATGTTTTCTTGATTTGCAAGTCCCAAATGAAAATACTCTTGAATGAGTTATGTTCCCGATGAATATGGGGCACACCCAGTCATGGATTTCTTGGCTTATTCTTGGATTTAAAATGTTACTTAACTGGTATTAAGCACGATTCAACCGCAGTTCTATGTTACTACTACATTCCTCTCTTTCAGCAGTTTTCAGCCTTTTTTGTTTCATGGCACACATAAGCTAGTCACTAAAATTCTGGAGTATTAATCATGAGAACAAATAAATAACAATATATTTTTTGCCCATCTCACACAAACAGGTATAATTTTGATGCATTCACACTGGACAGCTATTGTATTGATTGTTGCCTGCCCCCCTCCCCCCCAAGGGAAAGAGAAAAGAGGTCAGTATCCCTGACTAAATAGTGAGGTATTATTGCACGTTTAAAAATTCTTGCAGCACCCTGATTGAAAATCGCTATTCGGTGTGGTTGGTAATTGTATCTCCAAACCAGGGGCAAAGCAGGTTTAATTACAGGAAGACCCTATGTTTTTTTCTCAGTAAAAAAAGATTCAGGGCTTAGAAATTTTTGAAATCAGTAAGATCCCTTTTACTTCAATACCTTTTAAATTTGGGAGAATAGACTTCTCCCTTTCTTTACCTAGGGTTTATAGGTTTATATTATTCTCTTCCCTTTCTGTTGGCAAAGACAATTAGTCGTTATATTACCTGAAAGGAAAGTTAGTTTAATAGTTAAAACAGTTCAACCGGAGATATTTCTTTAGTTTGAATCTCTTTACTACTGTAGGTTATAATGGTCTTCTTTTCAAGGAGGCTAAAGCCAGTCTAGATATGAGGAAGTGGTGAGATCCAATTATTATTCTGGCTTGTTATGCCGAGCAACTTAACCTTGAGGCAAAATGAACTCCTATTAGTGCTCATAAAACACAGGGATGGGGGTGTCTAAAAATAATTTAATGGATATGATTCATTTTTCAATGATTTCAGAGCTCGAAGAGTTCTGTGAATGAACCCTCTTTCTCAAAGCTGAAGCAAATTGATTTTCTAAGTCAGAAAATATATCAGAAAAAGTATGTCTTAATTTAACCTAAATATTCAAGGGCTTTCAAATTCTTTTTTTTTTTTTGAGTTCTCCATTTAGTTACTTTCCTTCCTTATAATGATTCCTAAAGTATTTGAAGAAATTGTTGCCATCTAACCTTCTGCTCTTTAAACATTTACTTTTCTCCTCTAATACCCTATTTTTAAATTAGCTGGCTTCTCGTCTGAACCCTTTCATTATCATTATCAAGTCTTTCTTTTTTGAAAGTCAAACCTATCAAAAGACTTGCCAAATTAAGTCGGTTTTTATTTTACCTTTACTACACACTGTTTGTTATTAGGTTCATTTCCTTTAGGTGGGGCTACCTTGTTTCATTGCGAAAAAAGATTTAAGTATGTCAGCCTGAAAACAAGTCACTGCTGATTAAGTTGAATAGTAAGAATCCCAGGGATCTGCTTTCTGAGGTCATTTAGCATCTTCTGTTCCCTGTGGAGGGCAGAGGCAGCAAACACACACACACATACACACACACACTAGTCCTTTGCACAGCATCCCCCAAATTAAACGTTAAAAACCTTAATCAGGACCAGACTGATTATGATTATTTGATGTACATCGCTTGTATGCAGCAATGTTTTCAGGAGAATCATGGCTACACCTTAATGAAGTTCTTTTTAAAAGAAAAAGACCTGCCAGCCTGCAAAACCAAAGGTTGCTGGTTCGATTCCCAGCCAGGGCATATAACCAGGTTGCAAGCCAGGTCTCCCAGCCAGGTCTGTGGCTGGAGGCAGGGGAAAGGCAAGCAATCGTTAATGTCTCCTTCTCTGCCTCTCTCTAAAAAATATAAATAAAATATAAAAAAGAAAGAAAGAAAGAAAAAGACCTATCTATACCAAGGTTGTAGATTCAGTCCCCCTGTCAGGGCACATACAAGAAGCAGCCAATGAATGCATAAATACGTGAAACAACAAATCAATGTTTCGCACTCTCCCTTTCCTCTCTAAAATCAATTTTTTAATTAAAAATAAAAAGACCTGTCTAAGCAAGAACAGTAAAACCATTGTTATTTATTTGTTCTCATGATTAATATTCTTTATGAAATCCTGACTCATGTTAAAATTGCAATATATTGTATAATTTCATATGTATATTGTACTATTTCATACACACACATACACTCATTAAAGAATTCTAAAAAGAATTATAAAGAGGACTTTGGTATCCTAAGACCAGAAGGGAATTTAGAAGACATTGGGAAAATGTTTTTATACACTTTTTAAAATTGGTACATTGTGAAGTTTTTCAATAACAAACTGCTGCTGTGTACTTAAAGAGCTAAAATATGTAAGGGAGAAAATGCATATGGTTTCATCACCTTTTCTCATTGAAATACACATTCTGGATATATTTTAAATACTCAACTGGACCCCTTACCTAAGAATAAACAAATGAAAGCATGATTGACCCAACAAAGAAAACCTTACAGAAAATTTTTAGTCTTGTCTTTCTTCATTCAGTTTATATAATTGTAGATTTTCGTTAGTGTCACAAAATTAAGTTTCCTTTCCATTTGGTCTTAACCTAAAAATGTTCACAGTTGTACAGAATCATTTCCAGCTTACTGATATCAAGAAATTTATATTCTTGCAGTGCTTCATTGTAAATTTTAAGTATTTGTTATTAGCCTCAGAATTTTAAATTTGAAGTAAATTTCCTGTTAAAAGTTTTTCCTGTCCATATACCTTATTATATTGAGTATGTAATTGTTGAGAGCACTACTTACTATTTCTAGATACTTAGAATCTAAAAAGGAAGGGATCCTAAATATTACCTAGTCAAAATTAAGCAGGAAAGGAAGTCCCTAAAGTCTTTGTATTTTGTTGGAAACAGTAAAGAATGATTATTAAAAATATGTTTTTAAAGCTCAAATTTGGCCCTTGCCTGTGTGGCTCAGTTGGTTGACGCGTCGATGGCTATACCAAAAGGGCGCCAGTTCAGTTCCCAGGCAGTGCACTGTACCTGTGTTGCAGGTTCAATCCCCGTGTACCCACATTGCAGTTTTGATCCCTAGGTCGGGGCACATGCAGAAGGCACCTGATCAATGTTTCTCACATCAATGTATCTCTATCCCCCAGCCCCTCTATCTAAAAAATGAATGAACATGTCCTCAAGTGAATAAGTAAATGTTCAAATGTGTTTCCATATAGCCTTTGTGTTAGCGATTGAGCAAGAAAAGCAGAAAACATAGGTAATCACTTCTTAATAGTAAATTCGTTAATTCTGGAGTACTGGTGAGATTGCCCCAATTCTCACCACCTGTTAATCCTGTTGATGGAAGTGAACTTCTATAGAAGATACCCACATGCACACACATAGTAGTAAAAAGTAAATCAGCTTTGAATTAGAAAGCAAGAAGCGGATGGATGTAATACAACAATAAAATTAAAAAAAAAAAAGCAAGAAGCTAAGGGTTTGGTCTGTGCAGTCACAGTAAATAGTTTAATGTACAATAAAGAATTTTTAAATATAAATGACATATAGATATAGACATATATAGATAGATTAGATATAGATAGATCATGTTTTCCTTATCCATTTATCCCGTCATTGGACATTAAGGCCCCCCCCCCTTTTTTTTTTTTTAAGATTTTATTAATTATTTTCAGAGAGAAGGGCAGGGAGGGAGGAAGAAAGGGAGAGAAACATCAATGTATGGTTGCCTTTCACTAGCTAAGGACCTGGCCGGGGACCTGGCTTGCAACCTGGTTATGTACCCTGGCTGGGGAATCAAATCAGTGACCTTTGGGTTCGCAGGCTGGCACCAATCTACTGAGCCACACCAGCCAGGGCTCAAGATAAAGAATTGGTGCTCTTAGATTGTTTTCTCCTCCTCATACAAAAGTGTTGGACGAAAAGATAGTTTTCATATTCTGACCTCATTTTATTTTTTTCTTGCCATGTTCTTAAAAAACTTGGGTAGTAAATCTAAGAGCACTTAATCAGGTTTAAAGGCCTTTTACTAATTCCCAAATATGGAGAACACTTCCTGATGGCTAACAGGGAGGTATTTGGTGAAATTGTCCCAACTGAACACCTAATATAAACAAATACCTTAATTTATTCCTCCTGAAGTGAAGAAGGAATGAGATATTAAGTAACTTTTTTCTAAGAACTGCACATACATAGTGCCGGATTACAATGCCCCTTCTTTTTCTACTATGCTATGCCTAACAAATGTTTTAGTAAGAAAGAAGTGTAGGCAATACAAATGGATTTAAAATGAGCTTATGTACTTATATTCAAGTTAGGCTTGATAAAAATTTGTCCTGTGAAGCCTGGCTATGAAGAAGGGGGCTGAGCATAGTGGATGAATGAGCTGATGATTTAATCTGGTCCTTCTGTTTAATTGTACTCTAGATCACTTGCATTGAAAATAGCTCCCTTTGAGATGCATAGCAAATATAAGTAGTATAGTTTTATGTAGGAGAAGGGAAATAAGTATAGTACTTATGTTTCAGGAATGCTTATTAGAAATTCAAACTAGATCCAAAGTAGAAGTAAACATAAGGAACACCAGGGCATTAATAAAACAAGTCAATAAATAGTTCTAGGAAGTTGCCTACTACTTCTAATAGTTTTCTTGCCTTTATCTAGACATTCCCAGTGATGGAAAATGCATTCACTCCTTATACAAACCATTTGATTTTTGGACCTTTTAAAAAATTATGTAGTGTACTGTCTTGTAAGTAAACAGCTGCCAGGCCATATCCACTCAAGGTTGTCCTGCCCTCTTGTGTTATGTAGGATAAAAAATAATCTGCCTTGCAAAGGACTCCAGGTGTGTAAGTGTAAGACTACATCCCTCTAGGGCCCGTTCTTATGTTTTATCTTCCGTTTCTTCAGTATTCTCTTGATAGGGTTGGAAAACTAAGGTCATATCCTTATTCCAAAATGCTAGGGAAAATAGATAATTTAAAGATGGAAAGGACACCCCATTCTAACATTCTCTAAAACAAGTCTGTAGCTTTCTGTTCCATGTTATCCAACATGCAGACACATCAAAGATGATAGATTTTGTTGTTCACTTACTAACAGTCACTGAAAATGTAGAGAGAAGCTAAGAATATGATTTGGCCTCACAATTAGAATTTGTAGTCTAAATAGTTATGTGCCAGTCAACTAATATTCAAATATTGCCCTGGCTGGTGTGGCTCAGTGGATTGAGCTCTGGCCTGGGAACCAAGGGGTTGAGGTTCGATTCCCAGGCAGGGCACATGCCTGGATTGTGGGCCAGAGGCAACCACACATTGATGATTCTCACCCTTTCTCCCTCCCTTCTCTCTGAAAAATGACTAAACAAAATCTTTTTTTTTTTTTTTTTAAGATTTTATTCATTATTTTTAGAGAGAAGAGTAGGGAGGGAGGCAGAGAGGGAGACATCAATGTATGGTTGCCTTTCACCTGCCTCCAGCTATGGTTTATAGGCCGGTGCCTATCCACTGAGCTACCCAGCTAAGGCTAAGTAAAATCTTTAAAATATATATTCAAATATTAATCCTTCAAATATTAAATCCTTTAGAGTGAAATACAGAAATAACATTTAAAACTTCAGATTAAAAAAGGAGAAATCTAGAAACAAAATTTTTTTGAACACAAGTAACATGACTTGTATTTTTAAAAACTGAAGTATAATTTCCATTCAGAAAAGGGACATAACTTGATATATATATATATATGTGTGTGTGTGTGTGTGTGTGTGTGTATTTTTTTATTCTTTTCACTTATTTTTATTCTTCATCACTAGGGATGTTAGAACATTTGTATTTTCCATATTTAAATTGTTGACACTTGTTTTATATTTGAAGAATATTAACCTCTTGAAGATAGTAACTTACTTAAAACAGTCAAAATAAAATATCAAACATGTTTGACTCTTGAGAGAAAACATTTAACAGCTCAAATTTTAAGACAGCCTATTTTTCATGCAACTGTCACATGTGATAATTAAAACTACATCTTAAAATAGATGTTCAGAATAACAGATTGAAAGGTAGCTTCCAAACATTCTGGCTGCCCCAAATCTTTATTTTTATGCATAAGATGAAACTATTTATGTCACTCCTGCATGTAATCTTTTCTCACTGAGCTCATATTTTGAAAAATAATCAGTTTAAAATTTTCATTATAAATATCAATAAAGCTGCAGGTGAAAGCCTTTCTCCCTCCCTCACATCTTACCACCCTTGAAATCTGATGCATTTCTTCCAAAATGTTTAAAGATCTCCCATTTGTTATTACTAATCTTTAGTATTACTAGAGATTAGCCTGGAAGAAAAACATCACTTGTTAAAAGTTTTTAGTGTTGTATGTGGTCAAAATGCTACTTGGGCTAAATACAAATACAAATTATCTGAACATATACATTTTAGGATATGCTTATAAAAACTAGAAACCAAAGGTTGCTGATTTGATGCCCCAGCCAGGGCACATAACCAGGTTGCCAGCCAGGTCTCCAGCCAGGTCTCCAGCCAGGTTCATTACTGGAAGCAGGTGGAAGGCAACCATACATTGTTTCTCTTCCTCTCTCCCTTCCTCTCTCTCTGAAAATAAATAAAATCTTTTAAAAATGATTAAAAAAATTAGAAACCAGCCCTGGCTGGTGTGGCTCAGTGGATTGAGCAGTGGCCTGTAAACCAAATTTGCTTGTTCGATTCCCTGTCAGGGCACATGCCTGGCACGTGGGCTAGGTCCTCAGCTTGGGGTGTGCCAGATGCAAACATCGATGTTTCTCTTCCTCTTTTTCCCTCCATTCCCCTCTCTATAAATAAATAAATCTTTTACAAAACTTAGAAACCAGCTCTGAGTCCAGTGAAAAATTCTGTTTTCCTCAGCTAGTATCCTTATTATTGTTTAAAGGAACTACCACTTTTGGCATAATAGGTTATTTCACTTTCCCTAACATAAATGTCAGAAACATTTATGGTGTGGTAGATGTCTATCAAGCCTTGAAAATAAAAACTAAGATAAAATCTCATGAAAAATAAAATTAATTTTGCCCTTAGAAGACAGTTTATTAAAGTATTTTGGCATGTGTCAACCTGGTATAATAAGCTATTGAACTATACAATAATTTGGGCTTTCAACAGATAGGAAATTATAACTGAAGACAATCATTGTGAATTTTAGGATATTTTTAAGATGTCATTTAATGATTAAGAAAAAACTGGCAACATCTGGAGCAGATTAGCTTTGTAAACTGAACAATAAACTGATAAATATTAAAACCTTGTCAAGTCATAGTACTTATACAACAGGATTAGATTTTTAAAAATTCAGTTGATGTACAATAGAATTGATAATGTACATAACTGCACTTGGCAGTTTTTTTTTCTGGCCATTGATTACAAGTCATCCTCTGCACTTAGCAGTTTTTATGCACACATACTTACGTGGAAATCTAAGATCTAGCATAAATAACCCTAAGAAATAGCTAAGGTTAAAAAAAAAAAAAGCATCTTTGCTGTTTTATACTTGAAAATGGATTCAGGTTTCCTCGTTATCTGCTCTAATACTGTTGTAATAATGTGGTTTCTGCGCTAGAACATTGGATGCAAGAAAAAATGAATGCTCAATACATGTGCCTTGTTCCAAAATTAACTTAATTGAAGATTTTATTCATTAGTGTTTGTACAGTTTAAGTGTTAATTGGTAGTTCACTGACTTCAGAAATGACCTGTTAATTACTTCCTGGCATGTCTAAATGTCTCTTCTAGACATTTAGAAATCAAAATATCTAAATATGAGGCCTAAAACTGACATTTCTAACATTCCCCAGGTGATTATGCTCGGTTTGAGAATTATTAGAGCATAACTATGATTCTGGTTAGTTAGTTCCTGCAGCTATCTTAATCCAAACTGAGCTCTTTATACATCAAATTTAAAGATCAGCTTTTTAAAATAATAAGGTTACTACTTAACCTGAGTTTTCGTAGCAGAAAATAGGGGAGTGGACACTAATGCAGTGTTTAATCTCAGGCTAAACATTTACCTCACAATCCATCAAAAACTATCTTCCTTTGTTTGAATGAATAAATTCATCTATTGAATATACACCTACACATGACCCTTACCATTTGCTGTGCTTTAGCACTGTTTCATGTTTTTATTCCAAAGTTGAGTATCAAGTTGCCTTCTGTAACCTTTTTGATTAAATTTCTTTCCAAAGATACATAGTAAATTTAAGTAAACCTTATCAATGACCCACAGAAAAGCACATTTTTAGACTAGATCAATGCTTTATGCTTATTTATTCTTCAGCCCTCAGCTTCAGGTCATGAAAAGGATACCAACATCTTTAAGAACTGAAAGGAGGCCTCTAAGTTATCAGATCCAACTTTTTACTCAGAAAAGGAAACCTTCTCAATGTAGATTTCTGAGTCAGCCACTCTGCGTGAACATTTTTGCTGCTGGAATCCTCGCTTCATAAAGCAGTTAGTACTGGGGGAGAGCTCCTCACTTAACATAAGCAGCACTGTCTGTCTCAACTTCCCCTGCTGCTAGTTGAATGAAGACTTGCTCATTTAAGTCCTTCCTATATTTGAAGACAGCTGTCATGTCTTCTTTGATTGTCTCTTCTCCCAAGTGTACAGTGTATCTCATCAATTCCAAGATTTATCTTCTTCCCATGCATGGCATCTTTGAAATTGGTTTCCATTTTCTAACTGGTGGCTTGTCCTCCTTGTTTGAGACTTCTTCCTGGCACATGAAATACTGATGTACCTTACAAACACAGGCAATTAGGTTTGCCAAAATAATTATACCACTTAAACACTTTTTCATTAAACGACAGACACATTCAACTGAACTCACCTTATACACAGAACACTTCCCACCTAGTCTCCCTTGTTATGTGTTCTGAGGTTGAATATAGTACCTTATAAAACAACTCCTTTCAAATTCTTATTACCTACTGTTTTAATATTGCATTGAAACCTTACTGGTTCTGCTCTAGAGCTACATCAAGTTTTCATCTTTCATTGACAGCTCTTGAATTTGATACTTGAAGACAGATACCATGTTTTCAAAGTTAATTCCCAAATACTAAACATATCTACTTCCTGAGTGGGTTCTTTTGGGGGAGATATATTTTGAATTTAATATAAAATGGGGATACTAAAACCTGCCTCATGACACCATGCTGAAGACAGGATACCATAAGCATGTAAAACAGTATACTGATTTGCAACTAGAACTCATACCTCACATACTCTTCTGCTTTCCCGTCATGACAACTTTTAAAGAACAGCTTACTTCATATCTTGTTCTGAGCACTATACTTTTCCTAATGCAGCCTAAGACTGGTGTTTTTCTTTTGCAAGACTCAATTTATATTGATCTACATAAAAGTCGTTATATTTCACCACCCTTTTTCTTACAGCAACCGAAGTACAAAACTAATTATCCTGACTCAATATATCTTTTTGATGCAATGCAACACACAAATTACAGGGTTTGACTGAGATGGTACTTTTGACGTTCACTGTTTATTTGCTGCATCTCCTAGACTTGTCATTAACCCATGCTATGGTCTAATTCATGGGTAATGTGAGTGGCAGAAAGAGAATGAATTTTGTGTCATGGCATTAGAATCTAGTTTTTAAAAGACAATGAGATCCAGCTTATCTCATTCTCCAGAGACAGTCTTTATAGAACCAGTTAGTAAGTATTTCTATGTCTTTTTTATTAACTACACAAACCATGTTTAAGAGAACATTAAACATTCCTGTTCTTAGGTTTTCAGCAACTTTTCTTGCAAAATTGATGCTATTGAGCAAATCTAAGCTAAGTGAGTCTTTCTTTGCAGCCATTCTCAGATGCCACATATTTATTTTTAAAGATTTTATTATTTTTAGAGAGAGGGGAAGGGAAAGAGGCAGAGGGGGAGAGAGACATCGAATGTATGGTTGCCTTTCACCTGCCTCCAGCTACGGACCTGGCTTACCACCTGGTTACGTACCCTGGCTGGGGAATCGAACTAGCAACCTTTGGGTTTGCAGGCCGGCGCCTTATCCACTGTGCCACCAGCCAGGGCCTAGGTAACACATATTTAACAAGCAATGGGTTACATTAAACAAAATAGTTAACAAAGTGGAAGCTCTATGGTTTTTGAATGAAGGAAGATTCAGAGGAAAAGCCATTTAGAATAGGGGGAGTGGGAAAATTTTTGAATAGTTCAGAAAATTAACTGAAAATGCTTAAAAAGATTCTTTTGAAAATAAAATTACAGCAAAAATAGCAAATTACTTCAAAGCCCAGTGCTTTAACTTGTACATTTTTATTTTCAAATTGAAATATCACTTTATACCATTCAATGAACATGTATTTATCAAGCACCTGCTATGTTCCAAGTTCAGTGGCAATAAAAGGAGTATACCAGATAAATGGTTGGCTTTATATATACTGTAAAAACTTAAATAAACTTTCAGTTCTTAATTAAAATTTGTTTTATCAATGGAAAGCTCTATGTGCAGTGAAAAATCCCTGAAACTGGAGTTTTCATATAAATTATAGTATCACCACAAGAAGCATAGACTATATATTTGAAATTAACTGAGAGGACTTTCCTTTTTAACTAGATAGCTTGTGGTTCCAGAAAGCCAATTACAGTATAATCACATAAATTATTTAACATAATGTACACATTTTTCACTAGTTATATAAGGGGAAATTAAGAAAATTTAAACCTAAGAAATGTGAAATATTATTTTAGATAAATTCTGTACATGTATAACCATAAGTTATAAAACAGTATGTTATATTAGCATTTAATATTGTCTTTTAAAAGATTTCAAATAGAATTTTAAAACTTGGGTCTTAAGAGCATGGTAATTTCTGATATAAACAAATTATAAAAAGCTGGTTTATATGCAAGTTTTCTCATTGTAATGATTCATGTTAAAAAGAACTCAGAAAACTGGAAAAAAAAAGTGCACTTAAAATTTGTATATGGCAATTAAACAACTCAAGCCAAGGTAACAAACCACTTGGCATTAGTTATGGTTATTTTCTGAATCATTCACATAGTACCAATCATGATTATGGTGACATTTTATGTTGTTATGTTTGTACTCATAAGAATAAAGATCCCCTTCCACTTTTTTTCTTCAATTTCTTATGGTTATGTAGGAAAAGTTACATTTTACACAGTACATTATGAAAAAAATGTAATTAAAAAATTGATTTCTAGCATTTGACACTGGTTTATATCAAATAAGGTGTGTATTCTGAAAGTTTTTTCAAAACAATAAAATTGTAGTTTTATAAATGCTACCTTTCCTACAGAAGAGATGCTTTGATTTAAATCTGAAAGATTAAAAAATCCTGTTATATTGTCAGTTTCTCATATCTCAAAATACATAGAAAAAGGTAAATCTTGTTGTTTTATATTCCTGATACACAAACACAATGTCATAAATGTTTCATTTTCAAAGATGACTTAGAAAATGTCAACAAACTTTCACTCTTCATAGAAAAATAGTTTAAAAATGAAAATTTAAAGATCAAACTCACTGCTTCCCCCCTTTATTATTCTGTCTTTAGTTCAGCTTTCACAGCTTCAGTCTTCAGACACTTTTACATATAGTATTTGTCTTCAGATGGAAAAGAATCCATCAACTTGTAAATGTGAAATATCCAGGTCAGCAAACTGAAGGTAAAGTCTGCCCCCTGCCATGGCTTTGGCTTTCCTTAATTTTAGTATTACTTCTTGAAGATAAATATCAAAGGTCTATCAAGAAATTTCTAACAAGTTTCACACAGAGGTATTCTCATTGGGTCCCAGGAGTAATCAGAAAGATTTTATTCGAATGCCCTACTCTACTTAAAAACTAGTTTTCTGCTTTGGACTTGGTTAATACTAAGAATGTCTACATTTTAACCTACCAAGTGAAATAGTTTCATTCAACTACTTGTTGAAAACTGAAAGGAAACTACATTTTAAATTGTTTAGTTACACCACTCAGTTTGATAGTTTCGGGTTTTTTCCCCTCCATTTTCCATGTTGAAGAAATAATTTCACAATTTCAAATCAAAGTCAACACTGCAGTGAGGAGAGCTTTTCTACTTTATTACAAAGAGAAGAAGCCTTTATGTGGTCAGAAAATACAAGATTGATCTTTTTTTTTTTTTTCTCTTCCTATGAAACGCTGCTGTTCAAACAGCCAGAGTGAATTGTCTCAGTTCACTTCTTTAAGTCCCATCACATTCACTTGGGTATGGATGTCCTTGGCTGCTGAAAATCTGGCCCTTTAGTGCACAGGGCGACAAAGTCCCCTGACCAGCAGTTCCAGAATGTCCCATTTTCATATATTGCATCCATGCACACCTCCTAAAAATGAGGTACAGCAGGGCAAACATTTTCCAAAATAGATGTCATATATATAATATATACACATTCGTACATACATACCTTTATTCATGTGATGTCCAAAAATTTAAAAAAAATGTACACATTTATTACAAAATCGTAACAAAGACTGGACAGTGTTTTGCTCATTCTGGAAAGATGAAGCTCAGTAATAACACAACCCTGGAAACCATCCAGAGATTGTGGCAATATCTTTCTTCTAAACAGTCAGATATTCTTGCGTTAAGGTTGGCGAAACTGCCTTTCAAAAACAGGAGGGGAAGTAAAATGAAGGAAGCAGACCTTGCTCATCTTTCCAAATGAAATACGAGAAGGATCTTCACATAAAAATGCACAAACATTTGTTATTTTATTACCAATAGTGCTACAATGAACAATGCAAATTTTGTGGTCTAATTCTGTTGAGTCTTTTGTGGGGTTTCTTTTTTACATTTTAGAAACTAAATGGTAAACCTGTCAGTGTAGTTGCTTGTCTTTATAGACCCAAGTCTGTCTGCTGGCAAAAAAAAGAAAATAAATGAAAAAATTCAGACCCTGCTTGAACTAGAGAAAAACAAATTACAAATTTAGTTGTTGGGCAGCACATAATTAGTAAGGCAGGACCTCAAATGGTGACCCTTTGCATAAGCCAACTGCCAGATCCTCAAGGAATTAAAACCAGGGTGCCTGAGCCACATCAGTTCTGCAGTTATGTTGAGTATTGTGCTGAGACAGCCATACCCCAAGAAAAGGGAAGTCTTTTTTTTTTTTTTTTCTTTTTTCTTTTTAGAAGGCTTGCTGAGCAGGGTTGTAGTTGAAGGTGGATGGCAGGTGAGGCCGTTCTTCTAACTTGTCATATTCCAGATGGAACTCCTAGAAAACCAAATTTAAGAATTTAGATGATTTCCTCTCCCTTTGTTCTCAAAATTTTGTCAAGACATATTACTATATAAACACCTGTGTCTACAGAAATGATCAGATAAACCAACATTTTTCCTTTAAGTAAAATATAGCTTAAATAAAAATAATTGCTGTAGTTTGATAAATACAAAGAGACATTTTGTGTAAAAGTCCTAGACTTCCCATGGATATTCTGATGCCAAGTTCTATGCTTTTTGCTCAAAAATAAGAATTTAAAGGGACAGTTACTAAATCAATAATGAAAAACACGGAAAATTACAGGATATTTAAAAGTAAAGCCTCCTTCTGTGAACTGTAAAACCTAAAAATTCCCCCCTGGCTGGTAACATAGTGGATAAGACACCAGCCTGCAAACCCAAAGGCCGCTGGTTTGATTCCCCAGCCAGGACACATGCCAGGTCTCCAGCCAGTTCCGAGGCTGGAGGCAGGTGAAAGACAACCATACATTGATGTTTCTCTCCCTCTCTCTCTGGAAATAATAAAATCTTAAAAACAACAACAAAAAAAATTCTAAAAATGTATTCTTCATAAAAAGTTGAGAAATAATTTTCTAATTTGTATTAAAAAAACAAAAAACAAGTTCTTCTAACCTCATTAACATTTCAGGAAAACAATGAACCCAGAACTCACACATCTCCAGACTTCCCATTTCACAAACCTAAAACCCTGAAAAGATGAACTCCCAGTCAAAACTAGACAGTGGCAAATGTAGGCATATTTGAAAGCAAACTGCAAACCCATTTCAATTTAATTTTCAAAATAGTACATTAACTTCTTCAGTTTTAAAATTTAAGAATTTTGAAGCCATTTTTTCATAATTCCCCAAGATCAAAGATACAGAATATAGTTTTGTAAATTAAAAAAAACAACCTTGGCAAAGCCAAAGAGCAAAAGGTTCTAGATAAAAATCACTAATTCTACAACCTGAATTCAGTTAGCATAAAATATCTCAGTCAATCCCATTTAAAAAAATTATAAACTTTAATATGTATTAAAAAAAGCTAACAAGTAACATTAGTGCTATGGGTTACCGTGTTTTACTCTATCTTGTTTTGAATTGATTCCATAGAGAATGCTTACATTATTAAATTAAGGGAAAATTCCACTAATTAAAATGAAAACCTAAGTTATGATTAAATTTTGAGATACAGAACCAAGCATTTAAAATTTAAGGATATTACATTAACAATTACAGAAATGGGTAGAACTTACTGAAAGCCTACTATTTGTCAAAACTAGAGATACAACTGATTTTATTCTAATCTTTATGATAATTCTGTAGATATCATTATCTTCATTTTGCACCTGAAGAAAAAAATGGGGCTCACAAGTTCATAAAATAAGTATCAGGTCTAGGACTAGAATCCAGACCCATGTAACATCAAAACCCATGACTTTTCTAGTATAACACACTATTTTTAATTAGCCCAAGATCTAAACTAGAATCACATTATTATGCCACCTATCCAGAAATAATGTTGAAAAACTTCAGTATACTGATGTTTATAAAGGTAACCTGTGATGACTTAAATCTAAAAAGGTGTTATTTTATAGTGATTATATATCAGTAACAACTAGTAAATATCAGAATCAACATCACAAGCACCCCAGCTCTCCCTAAATGAACTGTGTAAGGGCCACTTTCTTCCTACCTGCCCCGGCTTTAAAGAAATATATTGCCAAGTTAGTGAAGAAAGTATCTTCCTATTATCATTCTTTAGAAATTAAAATTAGCATCTTAGTTCCAAATTATGTGTAATGATAGGGTAAAAAGTCTATTTGTGACTGACAAATCACACATTCCACTAAGGTATAAAAATTAAAATTTTGTTCATGTCATTTGTCATTGTACAATGGTGAACTACAATCAATTATTAGAATTTGAACTAGAGTAACTTCATCAATGAATATATTATTTTTTCCCTACATGTTAAAAGAGATGAATTTAAATCCAGGGAGCATAAATGTTTTAGTATGATAATTAAGAAACTCTCAAAGACCTTATATATCGGACTTAGAAATTAAATAGGTCAAATTTTTGTCTTCCATTTTGAAAACCTTTAGTTTTGTTTTCTATGTAGTTTCATTCTTAAAATACATAAAGCTTACAATGCACTGGAATCTCTCAGTTACCTGATTTATTTGATTGTTGGTGACACCTCTTTTACATGATTGTTATATGTACACACACAACATATATATACACCTCTGTATAATCTATAGGGGCAAGAAGGGTGTCTTGTTTTGTGTACCACTACCTACTTACTGCCTAGAATAGTGCCAAGCCCCTAGCAGGAGTATAATTAATGGCTGATGAATTAATAAACACAAGTTTTCTTCATTCCTTCATTCCAGGAACAGGGACACCTTATTTATGTAGGACTCCACAATCTGGTATTACAATATTGATGTATATATTTACTTTAATGAAAATATTTTTTTTAATGTTTATTGATTTTATAGAGAGGAAGGGAGAGAGGAATAGACATACCTCTCACACACCAATGTGAGGAGAGAAACACATGTAAGTAGTGGCCTTACATACACACCCTGACCAGGAATCAAATCCCCAATCTTTTGGTGTAAGAGATAAGCTACTAACTAAACCATACCAACCAGGGCTAGAAAAGATTATTTTTGGATTACAGTTTAATGATTTAAAAGAGTAGAAAGAGTTCTAAACATTAAAAAAATAGTAACTTTCAATGTCTTAGTTTTCATATTAATAAAATTTGGTTACATATTCTCAAAGGGTTACTATGCACAGAATGGGAATACATGCACTTGACTGAGGTGATCAAGTGAAATTATTACTGATCAAATTTTACAGAGAAACATACACTGCAGGATGGTTTCTCAAATCCTCAAAAACGTCAGCTTTCTCTTAACTATGATCAATCCTCATTAAACTTTACAAAGTAGCAAACTACCTTAAATCTGCTAATTAGAAATATTTTTTATTTTGGAAAACACACGTGCGTGCACACACACACATTCTATAGCACATATTACTGATTAAATAAAAAGCCCTGGAGTGTACCAGTGAAGCTAATATGTGAAAAACCATTTTAATCAGGGTTATGATAAAAAAAAATCCTAAGCATTAAGAATCCTATTCTCTGCTGGACCCAAAAGGTGAAATTAGGCTGAAAAGAATATGTAAATTTATAAGTCTTTAGTTTGAAAAAGCTATTAATAATTGGGAAGCCTCTACCACCTAAAAATTCCCTATGGATAAAATTATTTAAAACATTTTACTTATTAAGATTATATACACTATCAAGCCCTGGCCAGCTAGCTCAGTTGGTTGCAGTTATCTTCCTGATACACCAAAGTTCAATCCCAGGTCAGGGTACATAATGCGAAACAACCAATGAATGTGTAAATAAATGGAACGATAAAATGTCTCTCTCCAAATCAATTAAAAAATTTAAAAAAGATTACACATACTATCTAAATTACCACAAATTTTAAATTAGTGGAACACTGACTAATTTCAGCCAATTCACATGGGATAGGCCACAGAGCCCACTGACAAGTCAAAAAAAAATCTAAATGGGAAGAAAAAGTAGATAGCGTCAAAAGTTATATGCATATATATTACTGACATATAGGAATTATTTAAATAAAAAGTGGGACACATCCTAGAACTCAAAGGGTCAGAATTTTTAAGGGATAAGAAATACTTCTGATTTAAGTTATCTAATTCCTCATTGAATAGTAAACTCTTCGTCTCTCTTAAAATGTTAAGTGATTTGCAAAAGAGAAAGGAAGAACCTTGTACATAAGACATTCTGAATACAGACCTGATTAAGGTTAATACTTTCCATGATACCACAACTTCAACTGTTATTTATATATTTATAATAACAATTTATACTGCAGGCTTCTTAATGAACAGATAAGATGTAGTCTGCCACACAAGTTAACCTGTGTTTGCATTTGCAATAAATAGCTTTTGTATAAAACTGCTGGTCAACAATGTATTAAAATGGGTTGAAGCCATTTAATGCAAGTTCTTTATCTGTAAGTCAAAGCTACTTTACAGATGAGGACTGTGAAATCAGTTTGCACATGGCACTTTAATGAATTTTCTGTAGTATAATAAAATCTGTTATTAAGTATACTATGAATGAAATTACATTTCTTAGTTCCTAATTCAGTTTCTAGGAAAACACTGAAAACAGCCTTCAAAAAACTCATTGTAAAAGGTTTCTGTGAATACAACTTAAAAGTTTTAAGTTTATGAACCTGCATTATTATTTGATGGAAACCAGTAATTCTACTTCCTTTCATTACTACGAAATAACTTGAATAAGAGTATGAGTGGAAGTAGCCAGCAATTACCTCAAGAGAGATTACTTTGGAAATAGTTTCCCAAATTTTATTTTCCTACTTCGTTGCTAAAATTTTTAAAGCTCAACTATATAAAGAGATGACATAAAATTAAGCAACATTATTTCTTCTGTGTGCATGTGCAAACATTCTTTAAAATGACGCTTACCTGACTAGGGAATTGCTTTTGAGAGAGAATAAAGGGGCCCTATTAACATGTAAGTTGATTTATACTGACTTTATGGGGAGAACTAAGTTCTATTAAAAACTGGCTTTTTTTCAGATGAGTGAATATTTTCACATATATTGAACTAAAGTTTATCTTAAAAAAAAAAAATATATATATATATGTATGTAACTTGAAACATCCACCCCTTTTTGCATATTCTAAATTTGAAATAATGTGCAATGATATTTTGTAAAAGACTTCAAATGAATGGAAAAAACTTCACTTATTTCCTAATAGAATATTCATTCTCCAAAGATACTTCTTCTCTCCTGTATAATCAATTAACACCTTGTAATGAATAGAATTATTTCTACTTAACTGAATGTTTAGGGCATGGATCTACCTTCTGAAATCAAGACATGCAGAAGATTGTTGAAATAACTCAAATATAGTGTACAGTGGTATATGGACTTTGTCTGAGAAGTAATGACATTTACCACTGACAAACACCCTGAAATAGTAATTAAAACATTTTAAATCATTTTTAGTCAATTGTTATATGAAATCTTGTAAACATTTTTGTGATAAATATCTGGTAAGCATTTTACAGTCTTTTAAAAATGATTTTACTTTTTAAAAATTTGTATAGTAAAGCTGCCTGAAAGACAAAAAGTCCAAACCAACAGCTACAAAACCATCCCCTGAACTGTCAAGAAATATTTTCTTCTGTTTAAAAACTCAATCATCTTTTCTTCAATGAATGCAAGTGTTTTACAAAGCCTCTGTGAACACACGATATACAAATGATTTATTATAGAATTGTATCCCTACAATCTATGTAATTTTATTAACCAATGTCACCCTAATAAATTCAATAAAAAGTAATATATTCCTTTACAAAATATAAAAATAAAGAACATTAACAGCTTACATCTGTTTATATACTGATTTTAGGAAAATCTCATCCTCGCTTAACTAGAATAATAATGTAAGAATACAATGTCTGGGATTGCACAAGGGTACCTTTATTGTACATGTACAACTGAGTAGAGACAAAAATATTTCAAATGTCACCAAAGCTTTTGAAAAATTATAAAGTATCTCCCCAAGTTCAATCATTTTTCTAACTGAGGCTAAAACAAACTATTTCTGCATACTCTCTTAGCGTTAAACCAAGCCAAGGAGTTAAGAGACAAAAGACTGAGTAAACATCTGGCACATTACTTGAATGAATGTGCTGGTACATATAAAAAGATAAAAGAGGTCACTTTTTTTTAAAATCTGGATTTACACATTTGCTCATGGAAAAAAATATACCTTAGCTACTTTCCTCCAGTTAAGACAGTCAAAGAAGTAATATGTTCCCCTCTCATACGTATTGGTTTTCATTGTTGGCTCCATGCCTGGTGCCCTGGTAATCCATACTCGTTCTTCTTTGTGGTATCTCCAATCACGATTAAAACTTCAATTTTTAAGAGAAAAAAAGAATTAATTTTTTTCTGTCTTCACATTTTATAAAATTTTTCTCAGAAAATAAATACACATAAAATACATAAATATAAAAGCATTTTTTATCCTTAGTTATTAAATACAACCCTAGTGAAATTAGGAAAATAATTTAATTTGCTCAAAACCCACTCTTTAATTAATGCACACAACTTTAAAGTTTTTATGCAAATGAAACAAGCTCTTAAAAGCTCTGTGAGTGATGTGATAAAAACTTAGGTAGACCAAATAAAGGTAAGTTGTGTTCTAGAAACTTCTCTCCTTTCTTGTTCTTCTTAATCAATAGAAATTAAGATATATATTAAACCAAACAAAACCCCAACTATTTCCAAACAAAACCCCAACTATTTGCATTACTTTGTATTGAACTAAAATACAATGTCTATTTGAATTAACTATTTAAATTCACATAAATCTCCATGTAAACAAAAACCTCTCTATCAACACCATGATGTAATTTTTACACATAAATATGAGACAAAACTACCAGTGATGGAGGAATGGATGGATTTACTTGTAAGTAAATTAAAAAGAAGTAGTAGCAATTACTATCATATAAAATGTGAACAGAACATGGGAAAAACAAATTCTCAACTGAGAAATAAAAAACTATTATGAACACAGTGAATGTTAACATTTAAGTATCCAATCCAAGGGCATTTATGGAAATGGCGTAAGGAATATTATAAAATACTTAAATCTGTAAAAAGGTCTCCTATTCATAACACCAGAAACTTTTAGTAACTCACTATATAGTAAACATGATTAGAACAGTCTGTTGGTAATAAAATGTGTTACCAATTGGACATAAATGACACAAACATTTTATTCTTAGGCTATCAGGAAAAAACAGAAAGGCTCAGAAAAAAACACATGCAGTGGACCAACTTCTTAACACTAATTTAAGTTGGCCAGCAAGGTCCTGATAGTGAATGTGACATACTGTACTATATATAGTGACTTGCCCATATAATAATTAACAGATGCTTATTAAATGAGATTTATTCCGATTAGTGTATGTGGTTCCACAAGGAGTAAGATGAGCCACAGTTACAAACAGTATCTTACTTTACATGTTTATAAAAATTAGATTTACCAAATCCATGATTCAAGCTGATTCTGTTGTCTTCCTACAAACTTAGGGTTAATTTTAAAATTCTTCTTTTACATGGTTATTATGAAGCCACGGTAATCTAAAGTTTCAATCTAAATTAACTTCATTTTACTAAATGTAAAAATAAACAACTTCAATTTCTTGATAAGTATTTCCACTTTAAAAATAAAAGACAATCCTGGCTAGTGTGGCTCAGTGGATTGAGCACTGGACTACAAACCAAAGGGTTGCTGGTTCAGTTCCCAGTCAGGGCACATGCCTGGGTTATAAGCCAGGTTCCTGGTTGGAGAGTGTATGAGAAGTAACCACACATTGATGTTTCTCTCTCTCTCCCTCCCTTCCCTTCTCTCTAAAAATAAGTAAAACTTTTTAAAAATGAAAGACAAAATCTGTAGCCATCATTTTTTTTAAAAAGAAAGCAGCTTTCCGAATAAACAAGATCCGTTATAATACAAAAGTGTCTAATAATACTTTGAACATACAGCTCTACTGCAGCTAAAAGTTGTAATACGTCTCCTCCATTCATGTAATAGAGATAGAAGAGAAGGTCTTCTCCATATCGGCCAAGTTTTATTGCAGCCAGCTGGAAAAGAAAAATAAATATTCTGAAATGTAAAACAAGTCTGATAATGCTAACATATAATTGCTACCACTAAAGTAAAAATAGAAACAGAAATTCTTTGTAGCAGATAACTGTTATTATATGATTACACAAGTAGTTACAATTCTAAGGGGAATTTAATCATTTATGGTAATTTTATCATTTAAATTACTAAAGTCATTTAACCATTATTTCTGGTAAACTACTTTATGTAATGGTAGGAAAAAAACCTTCCTAAGTAGAAACTTCCAAGCAAGTTCAAATGCAGAATGTTTTACTAAAATATTTATTAATAACCCAATAGGGGAGTAAGAGAGAAACACTGTGCTCAGAGATGCAGGACTTATATTCAAGGCCTAATTCCATTACTTACTAATATACGATGTCTAAGTTACTTATGTCTCTAAGACATAAGTCTTAGAGACTTATCAATTATAAGAGTGACTAAGAATGAAAATGAAATTAAATAAGTGACTGTAAATGAACACACCTTATCTGGTATGTAGAAGACTGACAGGAAATGTTACTGACTCTATACCTGACAGTGACTCACAAAATCAGCTAGTTATTTTTAGCAAATCATGCATGTTAATAACTACAGAAATCATAAAGAGATTGCTCTTTGTTTTGTTTAAATGGATGACTAACAAATGACTGCTTTACATATACCTCCACAAAATAGAAACATAATCACGTATCAAATTATAAAACATAAGTGAGTTAAATAGTCTCAAATTCTCATAGTAATATATTAAATTCTCACTAAAATGAAAATGTTTATCTCTTTCTTTAAGCCTGATTATCTAAATGTTTATTTAACTGTTACCCATTCTCTGATACATTTTTCTCTCCATTCATATTATCCCCATTCAGGTAGTAGTACTAAATGTGTCAAATCCTCCTGAATTACCTTTCTTAAATTGGCATAAGAAATGGTTCTGGAATGCTTATGTATTTTGGAGCAAAAGGGCCCTATAGTAGAAGTGGCAGCAAATCACATAATCCAAAAATAAAAAGTTAGTGCTTTCTAATTCATACTTATCTTCTACCTATTCAAGTATCAAGACACACTGAGAAATGTATCTTTAATTGCCTGTCCACAACATCAACATTGATTTGACTACACAACCACATGGTAGACAGGCAAAACTGTCATGTACCTCAGATATTTATACACATATGAATAACACAAATGCATAATTTTAATAAATTATAAATCCTTTCACAAGGCCAAAATCCAAATACCATTTCTAATAAAAATGTAGTCTTAGTTGTCATCTCTAAAGTAAGTGTTACCACTTTATTTCTTTGATTTTTGAAAGAAAAAAAAAAGGTTAAAGCTGCATTCTGTTAACAGTTACTTTGCAACTAGAATTTTAGATCATTCAAAAATAGAAAAAGAATACAGAAAAAAGCCAAAGGTCATAAACATTTAAAAAATATTACATGGTTCCATTAAAAACCCTATCTGTAATATTGTTTTTAAAAATCTTGATAAGGTCATAAAACTAGAACATCAGAAGGAATTTATTAAATTTTCCATGTTAGTTCATTTCCATTAAATGTAGTTATGGTTGTACCCTGTTATTAATAAGAAATATTTTACAGTCCTAACATTGTTTTCTTTTAAAAACATTTAAAAATATAACCCAGAGCCTCATCAAAACATTGAGTACTAAACAAATATAGAAATAAAGTTGTTAACTGAATGAACTTACAAAAGCATACCCCTAAGATCACTGCTAATTATTTCAAAATATTATGCTGTCTGAACTGAAAAACAGCACCTGAAAAATAAATTCATGCTGACTCAGTAGAATAATAAACTACACTCACCTTATCCCTAATGTGAATGTTCGTTAAGTACTCAGATGGAACATGGAAGTCTAGATAATAAAATAAAAAAAGCCTTATTAACTGATTCTCAGGTACAAATATATTTTTAAAAGGTCTGAACACAAATATAGTCTCCTACCTATGTCTTGAGGTCGACAAGGTGAAGATGCCCAGGGTGATGCAAATTTGGGGTAGAGATTTCTGAATAAAGGAGGGGAAAAAAAACACTCTGAAGTCCAGGGTAGAAAAAAAAGATTTCTAATTTTAGTTCAGGAAATCAGGTTTAACAGTAACTTCAGAAACAGTTAACTTTTTACTTCTAATTTCTTTTCTTGGGTTTATTACGACTTATGTACATAGCAAACTAAACAAAATTTTATACAATATATATATAAAGGGATGGGCAAAAGTGCAGACTTATAAGTTGTACTGTGATATTCTTTTGCATTAATAAAGCTATCATACCCATTTCCATATGAATTGTAAACCTACTTTTGCCCACCATTATATATATAAAAACCTGTATCGATCTCTATATCTATGCATTGATTTCATAAATACTATACCCCCAAGTAAAATTACTTTCCCATTTATATGGCCAAAAAAATTCAGTCATTATTGAAAGCAAAAGTTCAAACTGAATGACTACTTAATGAGTGCTTGTTATATGCATACATAGGCACTTGGGATACATGACTGAACAAAGCAAGTATGAAACTTTGTGGTTCAGGATGGTGTATTGATAGAGGCAGACAAAAACAATTTGCATAATAATATTCCATTCTATTGAGGGGTAGAAGGGGAGATCAGGTGCATAATTTAAATAGGATAGTCAGGTTAGATCTCACAAGGCCAGATTTGAAGAAAAATTTAAAGAATATTAAGGGAATTAATTATACTATTTATCTGGCAAAGACTATTCTAGTCCAAGGAAATTGCTAGAGTAACCAAGGCAGCAGCATGACTGACATGTCCAAGGTACAGCAAGAAGGCCAGCGAAGCTGACATTGCATGAACAAAGGGAGAAACCACTGCAGAGAGAGAAAAATCAGGCCTATAAAGACTTCGGGTTTTTACTCATAATGAAACAGAAAACCCTTACTAAGTATTGAGCAGAAGGTTAACTTAATTAAAAAGAATTGTTCTGGTTGCTGTATGAAGAAACCATGAGGAGTAAAGGGAAAATGAGAGATACATAATGACTGGCTAATGGTGTGAGTATTCCAAGTGAGAGAGGATGGTTATTCTAAATCAGGGTGGGAGCAGTTAAAAATAGTGAGAAGCAAGGTAACAATGATTTTACTATGTCATATGTTGCTGATAGGTCAGAAAGGGTAAATTCCTGGGAGTGATCGCTGAATTTAGTAACATAGCAGTCATTTGATGACCTTAGTAAGAGAAGTTTAGTGTACTGGGGACAAAATATTAACTGAAATGGTTTTAATAAGGAATAAGGGAAGACAAATGGGATTTACAGAATGACTCTTGTGAAGAATATAAAAACCGGGTGGTGGGGGGACATTTGTCTGATCAAGAAAAAGTATTTAACATGAAAAAGCAGGAGAGGGCCTGAGTAGTCAAGGGTGTATGTAGATGACTGAACGTAGAATTTCACTGGATAAGAAGAGAGTTTATTGCAGGGAAAGAAAGATGGGGATGTTGAGGAATAATAAAAAGGTTAAAAAACTGATTTAAGGTCCCAATAAAGTCAAATGATTAAGAGGAGCTAGTACTAGAGGGAGACAGAAAACAGAAAGTGGCATAGGAACACAGACTTAAAATTACAGAGAAAGTTACCAATAATGGCACCGTCAAAGCATGACTAAAGAAGTATAGGTGAGGTATAGTAGAGGGTAAGATTTCTGGAGTAGAGAAATTCAAGGAGCCAAGATCTCAGGATTTGGAAGGATCAGGTATGTTTTGAAACTGCGAAGTTATAAGCAGAATAATATTGTAAAGTGACAATGATACAGGAGCTAATATGAGAAGGAATGACCCAGGAATCAGTAGTTAACAGCAATAATTAGTGGCAGCTGATGATACAATTTGATGACATGAAATTAAAAACTAAAAGTCTATAGGGAGGACTCATGTACAAATGTGAAAGAAAAGAAAACAACTTACTCAGGAGAGTTCAGATTGAGGCCTAATGTTGTCAAGTCACTTCCTAATGCAAGATGTACCATTCCTGGGTCTGTCTCTGCTGCCCTGATAAATGTTAACAGGCCAATCATTCCAAATTGGTCCGTCACCATCCCTTGAGGAATGTTAGTAACCCGACCTGGATAAGAAAGACATAGTCATTTTTACTACTGATGGAAAAGTAAAGAAAATTAATTTTGTAATATCATTGACATATTTTATGGAGTCCCACCATCAGGTAACACCTGGATCCCTTTTTTCTGCTGGTTATTATTTTGTGTTGTTGTACTTTTATCTCCTGGGAATTTGGGCCCATCTGTACTTGAAGTTGTCTTACCAGATGTATTCAAATTCTAATGTAAAGAAAAGTAAATGCAACATTAGAGTTTGTTAAGGGTAAAAATTTCAAATACATAATTAGTACCTTTCTATTCAGTCTCTTTATACTTAAATTGGTAGTAAATTACCTGTTTTTCAAGTTCTACATGGAATATTTTTATTTCTGTAATTGTCCTAAAGTATACAAACAAATCCTGTATTGCACACATTTGAACACTTAAAGAACAAGGAAAAGTGGAAAATATTCTTATTTATCTCAGATGTTTCAGTCATGGAAAAAATATATTAACTATCTCAGGACTGTGTTTCGGATACACTTGAAGTTACAACTCTTCAATACTTTAATTTAGAAGAGAAACTAAATACCTAAAATATAACCATAAAAACCTCCAAGATAAGTTAGAACATATTCACTTTAAAAAATGGTATTTATTTTCATTCTTACCCAACATTCTTCTTTATCAATTATTTTAATATAAAAACTCTCATCACAAAAAAGCTATTTTCAATGAAATGTGGAAGAAATAAACATATTTGTTAAGTCAGAAAGAGGAAGCTGAGTTGGCTGAATCAACACAGGAATAAAAATGTGTATAAAGATTCTTCAAGGAGAAAACTTACTCAAGAAAAACACAGCTCCTTAGAAGGCTATAATATCAAACTTCATGGGATCCAGCTGACAGGGACTACAATAAAAGTCTAAATTAACTCTGAGAAGTTCAACAGAAATTTGCAAACCTATATGAAATAGGAAAAAAATACGCTATCTTCTAAGTTATAAAGATTTTCCACATTCTTCAGAAGTAAGATTACAGATATTCAAGAGAAACAATTTTGTAATAGTATTTAGTAAGTCCTTAACACAGTCTATAAAACTGTTAATACAAGAGAAATCTGAAAGGAAAAATATCACTCACACACATAATTCTCAATTACTTACAGATTTACTGTCATCATTACATGATGTTGGATCTTTATAGCTGGAACCAGGTAATGCTGGAAAATCTTCATTGTGTATTGAGAAGTCTTGGGATTGCTCATTTGCTGGTTTTGTTACCATTCCAACTATGTAATGAAAATAATCCAGAGAATTGCAATTGATATTTGTGATATTTTGCTAAAAATTATAAAAAGTTACCTTCCCTCATAACAATATACTAAAAGGATTTTTATTTTTCTCTGAAACCATACTTCAAAAAATTAGTATTTAGGAACTAAATTTTTATATACTGATGTATAACTCAATATATAAAATAAAGGGTAATCAGTGGTAATATTTTAATTGTAATCTAATGTCTTATACAGATGCTCAAAACATAATTTGATATTGGTAATAATTCTTAACATTTTTGGTTTAAAAACTTGCTTTATTTAAATATTTGATTAGCTATTATAAACACCAGTTAACTGTCAAATACAAATGAATGAAATAAATTTTAAAAGAACATGTCAGTATTCTACTTAAAAGTGACTTACAGAGTGTGTAAATTGCAATCAATTATTAAACAAGTCCGTATTATTTCAGATTTTCTTGGACTTGATGTCATAGATGTAAAACATGCAAGAACTTGTAAGTAATCCTGCCACTATACTTGGCATTAATCAGGCCCTTATTGGAGAACAATATCCAGTTTGGGACTCCACAATTCAAGGACAATATGGAGAAACTAGAGATGGTCCAAGAGGAAGAGCAACGGGAATGATTAAAGGGATGGAAAAATGGACCTATGAGGAAAGGTTCAAAGCATTAGAGTCTGAACTGAGAATCAAATAGCTAGGTACTCAACTTCCAGGGAAGATCATTTTTTGTTATTTTTAAAAGAGTATTTGGAAATTTTAGAATGTGAACAATAAAATTTTCCCTTCTTCATGTAAGATTATTACTCATATTCTGGAAAGCATAAGAATTTTTCTACGTTGAAAATGGCAAAAATTTCTAAGAGTGATAAACTGATCCAAATTCATTGTTTTCTGCTACTGGTCCCTATCAGGTTCCTTCAAAAGGAAACAACTATGTGCAAAGGATAAAAAGACTATGGCTACACTGCAGTCACATAATTTTCATGACTAAATTATTACTGCACATGTTTCAAGCCCCCTCTTCTTTTCATTTAACCTCTATTAGTCAAAGTTCTTATTAGCGACAGCAAAATGGGGTACTTTAATAGGGAACGAGAGTCTATATACACTATACATGACCCATGAGCAGTGGTTCTCAACAGGAGGCAATTTTTTCTCCCATACATTTGTCAATTATGGAGACATTTGTGGTTGTCACAATGGGGGAAGGGTAGGAGGTAAGGGTTGCTACTGGCACCCAGTAGGCAGAGACCAGGGATGTTGCTAAATATTCTATAATGCACAGGGCAGCCCCTCATTTATAAGGAACTATCTGACCCAAATGTCAATAGTGCAGAGATTAAGAAACTCAGGAAAAATCTTTACTGTATTAACAACTCCTTTGTTAATCACTAGGAATGTTTTCCTTTACAAAAGTGATGAATTAATGATAGGTGGATCACAAAATAATCATTAAGGTACATTAAGGCAGAGCAGCCAGAAGAAAATAACTTCTGAATACATTTAACTTTGCTATTATGATGTTCTGGGAGGAAAAAGCATTTTGGGTATTATCAACCCCAACAAACTACACTACTCTGAGTAGAAATCATACATGCATATGTATACGAATTTGCAATAGAAAGTTTCCATTGGCCATCATTAAAAAGCTTAGTTACCGTAAGGAGCTCTTCCAGCCAATGGGTTTATTAATGGAGTTGGGTTACCACTTCCTTCCCTTCTGTTTCGGTCTGCTAATGCTGGAAAATCTGAAAGGTCCAATCCTGTCACATTTTCACTTCCATCTAAACAATAAGAGAGAACACTAGTTATTGATTCAACAACCATTTCAGAGATTAGTAAAGACCAACCTTAATATAATTTGAGAAGACAGGGGCTTCTTCCTAAATAATGCACAGCACTCACTGTAGTAGGTATATACAGGTGTACAATAAATACTTGTGGATCAATTTCACATAAAAAAATTTCATGAACAAGTCAGCAAAGCAAATTATAACACAATAAAAATATCAATCTTAGTGACTGAAGGTAGAGAGTAAGGAGTAAGGTGGTACGTTATGTCTCCTGTGGAAGATGACACTCTGAATTTAGAGGTTGTGAGCTAGCAAGAGAAAGTGCTGTGATATAATTGCGCTTTTCACTATATTCAAAAAGAGGTTATACCTGAAGTGCTTGAAGCTTCCGTTGTGAAAATGACAGGGCCTCCTGCAAATTACCAGAATCATATCTTCTGGGGCACAATCAGTGGAAACAGAAGCCCTAAGGACTTCTGTCCCGTGAACTACTGATCTCCTATACAAGTGTGTATTCATGTGTGTGTGCATGTGGGTGGGTGCTTTGCATTGGGATATAAGCAGGGTAGTGTAAGTAGGTTTTAAGCAGGATTCCCATGTCTGTTTGTTGAATGCTTGGGAAGCATGGGAATATGACCTAAAGACTAAAAGTTTGTATTACCTATTACACAGTAGGCGCTCAATAAATACATTATCAATTGAATAAAATTTATGTTTGTTCATTTAAAATTTAAAAAAATTCAGCTTGCTTCCTTTTACAAATCAAAATTTAACCCAACATTTATTCTCTGCCTATTTTAATCATACTTGAGCTGTCTTTACTATTCTGTAATTCTTACAATCTTGTATTCCTAATTTTTAAAGAATTTTATTTTCTACCTTAGTTTTAGCCAGCACTATATCTTTTAAAATCTTTCACGTAGGGTTTCATGCTCATTTTCACTTTGTTGCTTTCTTTCCAGATCATTTAAATTTTTCTCCAAGTTTCATAATTAGAAGATTCTCGGGAAAAAAATTATCTCCAGATTATTTTGTTGACAGAAAAACAATTTACATTTTCTCAGTTTTATAATTAGAAAAATTTAATTTTGATTTTCATAATTAGAAGATTCTCAGGAAAAACTATTATCTCAAGGTTTCTTTTGTTTTTTTTTTAAAGATTTTATTTCATTATTTTTAGAAAGCGGTGAAGGGAGAGAGGCAGAGAGGGAGAGAGACATCAATGTATGGTTGCGTTTCATCTGCCTCCAGCCACAGACCTGACTGAAGACCTGGTTTGCAACCTGATTATGTGCCCTGGCTGGGGAATCGAACCTGCGACCTTTGGGTTTGCAGGCTGGCACCTTATCCAAAGTTTCTTTATGGATAGAAAAACCATACACTCTGTTAACATTTCAAGTTAGAAATGAAAGTTATTAAGGACAAAGATAAAATAATTTATAACCATTATTTTAAAAGAAATTTATGAATTTTAGTAAGATACTATATGAGTAACAGAAATTAACAATTTTTAGTAATCTTTTCAATTATTTGATAAACATTAACTACAAACTCTGAATATATATTAACTTTTTAAATGCATCTTTAGGTCCTCAGAGATAAAATTTAAATTGCTATATATTATTTGAGAATAGTTTTTCCTAAAAAAAAATTTCATAATCTCCAAAATTTATATATTTAGGGAAAAACTTTGAAACAATTTTCCAATGTGACACAAACTTAGTTAAAACTGAATTTAAAAAATAATTCTAAAACTCAGAAATGTATAAAATCATAATTCAGAATATAAGATAGCACTGTCAGTTACTTTATGGTCCATTAAAAAAAAATCACCTATGAGAGAAGCAACCTGATTCCAGAGATATTAAAATATGAAAAAATGTACATTTTAGAAACAATGGGATATGGTACTTAATATTATTCTTATATCTTGGAACACAAAACTGTAACTTTCAAATGCTAAAACTGGAAATTTTAACATCTCATTTGACCAATCCGTGCTGCTGAACAGACAATAACTTTTAAAAATTAAAAGCCCATAGTCACAAATGACATTTCTTTGCTAAATCTTTTCTTATGCTTCCACATATGCTTCATTTCACTGCTCAGTCTTTCACCTTCTACTTCCTTTACACACATTTCTCTCTCAACAATTATATTCATTTTGGCTCCTATGACCATAGTAACATCTTTTATTTCCTTTCACAGGAGGCAAGGGTGGAAGAGGGTGAAACTGAAGCAGAAGAGCAACAAAGCCCCCTGTTCAGGCTAAAGGAATTGATAAAAAAAACAACAAAACAAAAAAACTAGCAGACTACAGGAATTCTTTGCTGTCAAAATCTGAATTGACAGGAAAATCTTGGTTTTCTACGTAAATTTTTAATTTTACTCATAGAACTGATAAAAAAAATTCCTAAGGGTTAAATGCCAAAATTAGTATTAAAATTATTAAGAAAAAATTTTGAGTGCTCCATATAATTTTAAAGATTTCTTCAATCTGGCTCACCAGAATGCCACACCACCCAATCTAGGTTAGACTGTGGTGACAGGACTGAGTATAGAAAACATTCATGAAACAGAAAAGATTCCGAGGCATAAACACAGACTAAGTTAACATTTGGGCTCCTCCAGGTATTAAGGAAATAATACTGATGTTACAACATTATGTTATTACCATGTCAAAATATATTTGAATATTTCTTAACTATTCACTGAATTAAATCCTATTCCTGTCAAGTTCTAACTAAATTAAATTTCACCAAAATAATACACAAAAGATCCTGTAATATTTTAACACCAGTGTGTTGAATTGTTTTATATTTCAAAGATCTACTATATTTTTATAGGGTACTAGCTCCAGAATAAGCTTACCTGTTCCATTAAAAATGTTACTTGATAAGGAGTTATTCATTCCAAATGCCTGATTCCTGTTCATTCCAAATCCAGACATACTGGGTACATAGAAAATAATTTTAGATATACAGTAAGAACACTAACTTTCAGATGAAGATAAATAAAAGTGTACTTTTGATCTCCTCATATAAAACAGTAATGTTTTAAAACCAACACTAATTTTGTTTTTCTGAGTTTAATTCTTTAATTTTATTTAAAAATTTCCCTAAGTTCTTCCACGAACAACAAAGAACCAAATATCTTACACAGGTCAATTGAACAACAACAAAAAAAACCCCAAAGATTTACATATAAGTTTTAAGGAAAACAAAGATTAAGGGTACTACCGTTCAGTGTTCTTTGAGAGCCAACTTATTGCATATACTGGCAAAACTAACCTCAAAATTACACAGTTTAGTGTTAAGACCGTTGTTCCTGAATATCTGTTTTTTATTCCACTACTGGTAAAGTGTACTACTGTTACTGTCCAAAAAAGATCTTTTTTTTCATACAGTCTATCTTTTCTTTCCCATTTAGAACAAGTACTCCTCATGAACAGAGTTCATGTCATATTCAACTTTGCATCCTCTGCCCTTATTGTCCAAGAGGATATAATAGGCACTCAATAAGTGTTTAGTTGACCTGAATTAACCGATGCTTTCTTTAACCAAATCCAGGGTCCAAAACACATCCTTCTTATCTAAATGTAGTTTATCTTTCAGCTACTTAGAAGAAAAATCTTTCTGTAGTGCCCTCATTTCTAAATCATTGTACAGATGGTACCTGGTAAATAGTTACAAATACCTCTTATTTTGGCACAAGCCTAAACATGGGAAAAAGCAAAATAAGACTGAACTTAAATAAAGCAAGGACAGAACTAATTAAGAATTTCAAAGGGATCTAATTCCAGTTTTACCATGAAAGTATAACTTTTATCATAAAATAATCTAATAAAAGATAATGATGTATTAATGTTCTGAGCAGGATTAGACTATTTAAAGATAACAGGGATTTTTCTGGTCTGTATCTGTAAAACTATGACCAAACACTATCATCAGAAAGCATGCAACTGTGAAATAATACTTTAGAATGAATAAAAAGGCCAATAGAAAAAAATTTTTAATAGCATGCTGGAACTGCTGATGATATAGGTACCCTCAAACATTGAATAAGAGATAAAAACATGAAATAATAAATACAACTTATCAATAATAATAAGCAGAATTTGAGACCCAAGTTTCATTGACAATTTATAAAGTACTATTCATTAAAATGTGAAAAAATATAGCAGAAATTTTAAATATACATTCAACGAACAATACTACAAGATTGTAGAAAGATGTAATAAAGCCCAAGAAGTGTTACAGGATTAGGAAGCTATCAAGGAGATGAGAATTTTGATAATCTTTTATAAAAAACTTATAAAAATTAACAGAACAATTGTAAAAGAAATGCTTTTAAGCCTAAATAAAAGAATTGAAGCTATGAGATTGAGATTAAACAGAAAATATGCTAATGATCTATTTTAATTTCAGGTTTTACAAGTACCAGATAAAAGAAAGTGAAATAGCTGGTTTTAATGACAGCAACTATATTGAGGTGCTCTTTTCCCCTGGAGAGCCCCATTTTAAAAAAATTGGCAAACTTAAATGTTACTTTTATAAGAAAAAAGCTTTATATTGCAGATGTAACTCATATATAAAGTATCTAAACAGATAAAAATATTGATGGATAACCAGTCTTCATATTGTTGTTATTATTTACTTAATAGTATATACAATGGGTAGTGCAAAAAAGGTGTGAACAGGTATAAAAGCTCGTCTTTTTGTTTTAAATCTCAGGATATGACAACTTTCAAATACTGTAGAATGTCTTTAAAAATCTTTTGGTCAGTAAATCTCCAAAGTACAAAGCTGAATTTTGGCTGAAAAAGTACTTAATCAAAGCATAAATGAAGCAAGTCAGCAATAGTCAAATACGTCCTGTTCCTAAGCCTGCATTTCTTAATAACAGGTTACCAGCCTCACTTAATAGAGGAAAAAACATACCAAAAATTGGCCTGATGTTCTTAGGAACAATCATCTTCTAAGAGAAACAAAAAAGCTTTAATGAACTTTCTAAAATCAAACTGATTTTCAAAAGAACTAGTCTTTAGTTTGGGGAGATTAAAGTTGTGATGTGTAACAGAAAGAGAATCTCTGGCCATAAATATACGATGAAAAACACTATGAGACAGATGCCACATCCAAGAACAGAATGTTGAATACTAAAAGGCATATTTGAAAATACGCAGAAAGACAATTATACACAGTATCAATAAATATCTTACCTGTTCACAGTAAAAGGCTGTCGAGAAGGCTGCTGCTTTGGCATACATATTATGCTTGGCGAGCTTCTGTTGGGGCTACCTAACCCTGAACTGCTCATGCTATTTGTCCTGCTAGGAATTCCAATGCCCTGACCAACCTGGGAGTGGTTCATCATATTCCTAGGATTCATAGGCAAAATACCCCTGAAAAAGAAGTCCATTATACTAAATAAGCTCTCTACAATTACTCATTAAAATTCTCTATAAAAAATCAATTGGCCTAATCCTAGACCTTCTAGTTTCAAATTGCATTGCTGATTTTTATTAATTCTTTTGTCTAGTCATTCTAGCTCTTAAAAATTAAAGTAAACAAACCAACAAGAAGGAGCAAATTATAATGGAACTAATATATGGTGATATCTAAGATGAGATATTACTGTGACTATGACATAAAATAATACAAATGTATTTCACACATATATAAGAATTTCATACCAAATGTATGCCATTCTACCTTCTTCATACTAATATGAATCATATGTAATTTGTTTCATTTTATTCTCACTAGAGCAATGGATGTGCGGTGAGGAAGCAATAATCAGAATTATATGAGGAGTGATTTTAAATTCCACATCCTCCTCTGAGGAAGAGGGGTGGCTTTTGCATAAGTCCCCCAGTGGTGGTTAACCCTTGATACCCACCAGTATGCTAGCTGCATAATAAAACATCTTACACTAGATTTAACAATTTGCAATGAAATAAAACAAGCAGAGGGTATCAAATTTCTTTTCCTCAGTGAAAGGCACTAAACCATTTAGTTACCTCATGAAAAGACTAAAAAGCTTGCTTACTCTCCAAAGATACATTTTAAGAAGTATTCTGGTCCATCAATAAATAAATACCTGCTTGGAGATGGAGGCGTGTGAAGTGACATTGTTGGTACCCCTGTTGTTGGCGTGACGTGGCTCGGTAACTGAGTGCCTTGTGATAAGCTGCGATTTAACTGAGGGGTATTGTTGCTCATCCCCCTCATTGGAAGGCCTAGTGCACCTATTAAAAAAATTCAGAAGAAGGAAATCACTGCCATCAGGAATGAAATTGTTATCCATCTTCTGGAGTTGGTAATTTAAAACATTAAAAAATTAACTAACATAATATAATAGGGAAATTTTAAATGGATATACTCAATTCATTCCAAATGGACTCTGATTTTAACAAAAATAATGTTCTAGTCTGAATTTAGTATTATAAATGGACAATTATTTTCATACTGCTACCTTTTCATGTTTCTATTTTGTAATAAACTATGTCTGTCAATGACTAACATATTAGGTGATTTATGTTCAATAAAAACAGTTTATACAAATATGCCTTTAAGGAATTTGCAATTGTGTGTTTTTATTTTAAATCTTAACTGAAGTATACAGACATTTAAATTTAACCCCACTTTGCTGAAGTTGAACTTTTTACATCATCTTTTTAAAACGCATTTCAGAAAGTCTCTTTACCGCTATTTATACATACCTATATACTTCTCAACATTAGTTTTTACAACCCCAACATAAAATGTAAGCAATTAACTAAAAGCTCAACTTGATAAAAATTTAAAACATTAAAAAAAATTCTAAACATAACCACCTTCTATTTATCTAGTACTATACTCCTTGGACCAGGTGCAGGCAGGGATAAACGTGTTTCAATAGGTGTATTTTTAAAGGTTAGTGAGTATTTACTACTCAGAGATAAAGAACACTTAAAAATTAATCAATTGGGATAAACTTATTTCAAAAATGTATGGCATTTATTCCCTACCTTTTATTAATGTAAAATATAAATTACTATTTTCTTAATGATTCAGAATAATTACCATGGATATCTAATGAGCCAGACATTTATTCCCCCTCACCCTTTTATCCCTCAAAGCTGTAACTTGGGTTGTCTTTATATCTGCCTATGAACGAGACCTCCTTGTCTCCACCACCTTCCCGACCAGTACTTTTTGATGCTTTTTGTTTTTGTCTGCTGTGAACAGCACATCAGTCAACCAAGCTTATTCCAAACTGCAGGTTAAGTTCAAGTGGTAAGATGAAGTGAGAGCTAATAAAGGAGCAGATGACTTTAGTGCTAGAGATTAAAGTTACTTTCCCCTTCCCACTTTTGGTCTAATTTTATGTTCAATAATTATAACAACCTGCATATTTTGAAACTATGACCTCAAAAAAATTGGAATATATATGCACATACATGTATATGCATATATACGTATATAAATATACACATATACATATATATATGTGTGTGTGTATATAAATAATATTCTGAATGCTTCCTTCAAATATCTTTGCAAATTTTACCTTCATGAATAACTGTACCACCTCCTAATGTAAAGATACTAGTAGGTTACGATGATTTCACTGGAATCTGTTGGCCTCAGTACTCAGCTAGTAGCCTAACTTTGCTTCTCAACTGAGTAAAGCCAATGAATACAACTCAATAATAGTACCAGTCTACGTGTACTTGCTGCATTCAGTTCTGCATTTCTGTAAGTCACATTAAGAGAAATGGCCTAAATTATATGTTGCTTTAGTCACTATTTTTATGTCTGGTCACAAGTTTTGTGATTGTAAGTATAACCCCTAGCTGCAGCCACTTTCTCTGAATCTGGGACAAAATAAGGAAGAACAAAAGATTAAAAATCAGTTTATATAAGATATCTTTAGAAGTCAGTCTTTTCCTTCTTTCAAGCATATAGTTTCCTCTATAACCACTAGATGATTCCATGTAATGGACCATATCACTCACTCAAAAACATTTACTGAGTGCCTACTATATGTTAAGTGCAGTGCTAGGTACTGGGGATAGAGCAGTGAACAAGAAAGAAGGCAGGCTCCTATCCAGGGCGAGTATATATCCTTCTCCCCAATATACTTGTATATTGTCCTGAAGTCAGTTTTAGCTGCAAATTTCACACAGGAATGTTTTTCTCACAGTAACTAACCACTAAGAAATATACAATTTTAGAATCAGAAGGGACCTTTAAAATCACTTAGTCCGAAGTTCACATCTTACAGATGAGGAATCTGAGCCTCAGATAAGTTAACTCCCCCAAGGTGACCCAAAGAACCAAGACTAGAATTTATAGCCCTTTAGGAAGATCAATATAACACTAAATTAGCACTCCTGTGTATGCCTAATGAATTTTAACACCTCTTATCTACTTTTTTCCCTTTCACTTTCATTTTTTGAATGTTTACTTCTCTTTAAATTTTTTCAAAACCTTCATCTCTTTTTACTTCCCTCCATTTTTTCTTTCTTTTCTTTATACCTGTCAAGTTTTCTTTCCTCTAGTTTTACTTTTCCTTTCCTTTTAACTCCTCTTTATATCTTCTTTACTATAAATAAACGTGCACTTTCCAAATATCTAGTACCCTTAGGTTTTTTCCCAAATAATTGATAAGCCTTACAAAAGACTCATCATTGAGATTTAACCCTTACAAACTACATGTTGTATTGTGAAAATCTGTAACTTCAGATGTATTTTGGAGATTAGAGATTATCTGAACATTAGAAAAAAGAAAACGTTAGAGAAGGAAATAAGAATGGGTAAGGTTATGTAGTCGATAGTTAGGAATTGAATTAGCAAACAAATTAATTATAGTGCTGAGAGCAGGGAAAGACTATGAAATAAACTCAAAGATTAGTATTTACTTTTATTTTTCCTTTAGCATGGTTAATTTCATAAAATCAGCTAATAAATTCAAAAGGTGTGAGTTGTATTTTGAACCAGGTAAGCAGGAAAAAAAAAAATCAAAAGATTTTTTGGCTCAGTGGATAAGGCACCAGCTTGAGAACCCAAAGGTTGCTGGTTCAATTCCCAGCCAGGGCACATAACCAGGTTACAAGCCAGGTCCCCAGCCAGGTGTGAAACTAGAGGCAGGTGAAAGGCAACCATACATTGATGTTTCTCTCCCTTTCTGCCTTTCTTCCTTCCCCTCTCTCTGGAAATAATAAAATCTTAAAAAAAAAAAAAAAAAAAAAAGCAGCAGATAGGAGTCAATTTCAAATTGTATCATCAACCTTTAAATGTTTAATAATTGAGTTATTTTAAATTTGATTTAAAAATAAAATTCCTTTAAAACATAAAAATTAATGTCATGGAAAATAAATATACATAGATTTACTTTAGGAAACAAAATATACCAGTTCATTAAATTTGATTTTTTTGAGTAAAATTATAACTGGGTAGGATCAGGAGAGGGAAAAATCACTCTTTAACTAGTGTAATTAGAAAAAAATCTATTAAAAATCATCTAAAAAATATTGTATCAAGGAGACATGTAAGCTGAAAGGAAAAAGGACAAAACATAACATTTTTTGGCATAAAATAACAATGGGTAAATATAAACATGTATGGATGAGCTTGTCTACTAGAAGGGCAGTAGAATTAAAATTTATCAAGCACTTAATAACCATGTGCCAAACATTATATTACTGCATCTCTTTTCTTCCCTCACAGATAAAAAACCTAACAACAACAAAAAATAAAACTGTTAAAAAAGCAGTCTGAAAGGCTCTGAAACTGTTCTCAATCAAATTTTTCTTTCATTCTGACAAAGTGATATAAAGAGTAATACATTATTAGGAGTCATATATGAACATATCCAAAATACAAAACTACTTATTTGGCAGGGTGCTACACAATCAAAAGAATGAACTGAATTCTTTATTAATCATTTTTCAGAAATCCAAAGGTGTAAGATCTCAGAAATGTTTCCATGAATTATTTCCACTGAAAACTGATTAACAGAACATCCCTTAATTACTTATGGCAAGAAATGTCATTGTGTTTTTTTCGTTTTTTTTTTTAAGGTTCAGGTTAACTTTTATTATTTACTTATTTATTTTTTAAAGATTTTATTTCATTATTTTTAGAAAGAGGGGAAGGGAGAGAGGCAGAGAGGGAGAGAGACATCAACGTATTGTTGCATTTCACCTGCCTCCAACCACAGACCTGACTGGAGACCTGGTTTGCAACCTGGTTATGTGCCCTGGCTGGGGAGTGGAACCTTCGACCTTTGGGTTCGCAGGCCAGCGCCTTATCCACTGTGCTACCAGCCAGGGTAGCTACCAGCCAGTCATTCTTTATTCAAGGTTTTGTTAAAGATAAATAATACAAAAGTATACAAGTTATAAGAAAAAATTCAATTATAGCAACCAAACCCTTTAATATTCATACTTTAAGTCTCCTGAAATACGTCTTAAGGAAGGGGGAAAATCCCTAATTGATGCAAAAGGGCCTAAAGTGTCTTCTTTTCCATTCCCACAGAAACTAGCTTCCCCTTGCAACTCAACTTGTCTTACCCACACACTAACAAAGGACAACCATCTTTACCTTTAACCTGTCCTTCATTTAGCCAATTATTCTTCCTTGTAACATGATTTCAATATGCAATTTTCTTCATTAAAATCAAAAGACAGAAGACATTCCAGAGATCATCATTCAACTAAGTTATGGCTAAAGATCATCCAATAAAGTTATAAATGAAAAATTAACACCAAGCATTCAGTGGTTTGCCCAAGACTAAAAATAATGAAGAATAAAAATGATACAATTTCTTGATTTCTATTTCAATCTTGTTTTTCAACTAATCACTTGCTAACTTTTGCATCAACTGGGTACCTTCAATGTTTAGGTTCCATGCCAAGAAACTGGGACTTAGTCTGGGTCTGAGAAATTCATAGACAGTGGGATTAAAAAAACTCTCCAGGTGTTTCTAGGGGAGCAGCTAGGATGGAGAACCACTGTTCCACATAGCATTAAATCCAATTAGTTTAGTCTCGAAAATTCTGTCAAGCCCAAGAAGGTTCTTCTATTCTTTTTCCCCCAGTTTTGCTGAGATATAACTGACAAAAAACTCTTCTAATCTTAGTTAATATTTTACTTACCCCAATATTCTTTACATACCACGTATGACTTACAACCTTCTTCCTTCTCAATTCCCTCCCCAGCTCTGCCCTTGCACTTTTATAACATCCTTTTCCCCACTTAGAATATTTCCCCTTCTCTTACTCTACAGATACAAAAGGCTATTAAAAAAATACTGTTATAATCAAGGTGTGTGCATGTGGTGTATGTATGGCATGCTTAGATGTATATGTAAAAGACCACTAACTTGACGAACTCAAGAGAAAGTAAAATGGATATGTGGATCAGTACATGTTTCTTGGCTCTGGTCTAGTGGCTCAGCTGACACCAAAAGCTTGCAGGTCTGATTACCAGTAAGGGCACATAAGAGAGGCAATTGATCAATGTTTCTCACATCAATGTTTCTTCCCCTTCCCCTACCCTTTTCACCTCCCTTGCAAATCAATAAATATATTCTCTAGTGAGGATTAATTTTTTAAAAAGAAGCAAATGTTTCCTGGAGGAAATAATACATGAATTAAATAATGCAAGAGACCTAGACTGGTATTTGGTGGTGGTGATGAGGAGGTAGGCGGATTAAAATGTTGCAATATTCCAGTCCGAGAGAACAGGAAGATGTATGAAAATGAGGGCAAAGTGATATAATGGAGGACTGACTAGGCTTGCTTCTGGGTTTCAAGATGCATGAGACAAGATGCAAGGATGGAGCTAACTGGCTTCAACAACCTCTAATAAGAAGTTATAACCAACTACAGGAAGTTGCTATGTTAGCACTAAATGCGAGTCCCAGCCAACATTTTGCTGATCTTTACAGCAGTCATCACTCTATCTGTGGAACAGATGTGTGAAACTCCTATGTATACTTGTAACTCTCCTCAAGCTAAGTGCCCATATGGATTAGTGGCACCCATTCACCAAACAATACAGGTCTCAAACCTTAGAAATCATCTTCAACCCTTTTCTTTCACATCTCACACCACCAAATCATAAATCGTATTAGCTCTATCACCAGAATATTCCAAATCTGACCACTTCCCAGCACCACCACTCATCTACACCATCCTATTTTTATTGCTTGAACTACTACAGCAATAGCCTTGTCTCCTTTGTCACTTGTTCTTCCTCCACTCAAGTCCATTTTCTACACAGCAAAGTGATCTTTTATAACTAAAACTGTATCTTAAAATCCCTCCCATCACACTTAAGACTATACCCATAATCTTTACCAAATCTTTAAAAGATTCCATAATCTGACATCTGCTACTCCATTAACCTTCTAACTTTGCTCTTTACACTGGCCCTCTCATGCTTCCTTTAACACATGAAGTTCATTTTTACATTCTCATGAGAAAGAACTTTTGCATTTAGTTGTCTGTACCTAAAAAGCTCTCTCTTGGATCTTTCCAAGGACTTTCCCTTTCCAACCTTCAGGTTTCCATTCAAGTATTACCTTGTCAGACTGCCTCTTTGACTGCTCCACATAAAATATTAACCCCATCCACTCATTGATTAATCTGACTTATTTTGTTAGTACTTATTACCAGGATCATTATTTACTTAGTTGTCTAATATGCTTATTCTGTCTTTCTCCATTTAAATATAAGCTCAATGAGAGCAGTAACATTGTTATCTGCCATATTCTTTGATCCTGGAATAACACTTCCCTCATGGTAGGTACTTAATAAATGACACGGTAAATGAATAAATCCTACTTTAATGTCTTAATCAATAGATTCTTGGAATCTGTGGATTTAACATTTATAGTTTCTACTACGTACAAATGATCTTCTAGGGTCATGACATTCAGTTAAGTACCATGTGGCATTCACGTTTCAAATAAACAAAATGCTACTTATTTATAAATTCATGTTCACATCATTACTCTTACAAAGTAATATATGTCAGGCTCTGCTATTTACTATATGTATAACCATGGGCAAGTACCTTAACCCCTCATGGGGCTGTTGATGATTAAATGAGTTAATTTATATCAAATACTTGAAAGAGCACCTGACACTCAGTAAATACTCACTTAACTATTAGCTTAGGGGTGGGGTGGGAAAGTGAAATGGGGTTACGGCAAGGAAGTCAACAGGTGGTCCTAAAGGTAAAGATAAAATGAGACAGTCTAATAAAATGATAGTTTTCATCAGAAAATAGTTGTTTTCTGGGGAAAAATTGTATGCTACAGATGTGTTCTTCAACTTGGAAAGTAGCAAAAATCTTGAACTGTGAAGACCATACTTCTTAGCTAAAACCAATGTGGGATAGGTTTCATTCATAAGCTAGAATACGCCCAAATATATCTCATTCCATGTTCAGCAGTGTTGTTCACACTACTAAAATTACCTAACCCATAGTTTCACAAAAAGCCAATGTCAAAAATGACCCCAACTGTAAATCCTTTCCTGATCACTCTCCAAGATATGATTACTTCTGACTTTGAATTATCCATCGAGTTCTGTACTTCTTCCTCTCCTTTGTTGTAATATAACATGTACTTATCCTACTACATTGCATGTAGGAACTGTGTCTTGCTCACCATTCAACAAAAATTTACTGAGTGTCTGCATGCTGAGAACTGAGGATACAAAGGCAATGAAGACACACAGTAAATAAATAAGTAAATACAGTAACACAACACTGGTATGTATACTACATGGAGATGGCAGTAGTATTGTAGGCTGTTATTTAATACTTTGTATACAAATATATTGACTTCCCCAAATGTAACATGTGCTTCTTGAGAGCAAGAACTCTCAGTGCATTCAGTTTTAATTTAAGTACTTGTTAAACTGTTTGACAATTTCATGAAGCTACCAAAATGTACTATTTGCCTATTACATTGTCAACAACATCATCTAAACCACCCCAACCATGTTCTGGTTCTCTACAAAATAAGTAGCCTTCACATAGATGTGTTAAAGCAGGAGACCAAAAGAGTGTTGTTGAAAGCATGAGATGTTGCCACTGCTCTCAAGATAGTAGTTCACATTCCAAAAATACAAGTTTATTTCCTTTCTCACCAAGAGGTCTAGGTCCTCTGAGAATTCAGATAACCTATGTGCCTTTAAGATAATAGGAATATAGGAAGCACTTAGTAAGTAATAGTTTCCTTTTTTCCAATCCTCCAAAGCTCTAAGTCATGACAGAAAGTAAGGAGACACTCCAGCTATATTGCCACTTAATTTCAATTCACTGAATATTCAGGAGAAGTAATTCCTGATCTCTGTTCATTCCAATCTAGTGGACAGCTTCAGGGAGACCAGGCATCTTGAAACCCGTAAGGTGCACCTAAATTCTTATGCACATACTCAAAGTAGAGAGCATCATGCAACTTGAATACAAGATTCTGTTTACTGGATTCTATAGTTATCATTTGGTGCATAGTATCCACATGAACTGTAGGACGAAAACTTACATACTTGACAGTCATACAAGAATCTATGATCCAGCATCTTCTTGGTACCCTTATGTGTACCAAGCAAATCTGCCAAATTGTATGTTCAAGCAGGTCTGTATCCTCTCTATAAAGAATTGTTTCCCTTAAGCTCAGCGGTGTCAATTTTAGAGAGCCCTCTTCCTTTACTTATTACCTTTCCCTAATCATTAATAACACAGTAACAGTAAGACCTCCATTTTAAGAGCACAAATTCCTATTGAATTTTGCCAATCTGAATAGAGTTAAGGGTGGTACTCAATACACTTGGGAGGCAACAGAACTTTTTGTTCTATTAAGGCCTAAGTAAATTACAATTAATTGCCAACAGTCTAGCATCACTAATATACTCATTGCTACTTACTCTATTTCCCCATCCTATTTTAAGGTCAGTCCCTCAAGTTTTATTATTCTGCCCTACTTATACTATTAAAATCTTAGCCTTCAAGCCCCACATAGTAGCTTCTGTTCCCCTTGCTAACAAGGTATGTGCCCAGACTACTTACCAGCCAAATAACTTATTTAGCCCTCTCAGGTCTATCTTAACTGATAGACACTGGGAATCCAGGCTCTGTCTGCTTTCACTATTTATAACTTCTAAATCTATATGCTGACAAGGAATAATTGTACACTGATTTGAAATACTTTAATATGAATTAATTTAAGTTTTAATTTTTCTGTAGGCTAATACCCACAAAGTCACTAAAAAGGGTGCCATACATTACAAAATGCTACTTCACTCAGTGGATAGGCGCTGGCCTGAAAACACAAGGGTCGCTGGTTCAATTCCCCAGTCAGGGCACAAAACCAGGTTGCAAGCCAGGTCTCTAGCCAGGTCTGTAGCTGGAGGCAGGTGAAAAGCAACCATACACTGATGTTTCTCTCCCTTTCTTCCTTCTTTCCTGCCCTTCTCTCTAAAAATAATGAATAAAAAATCTTAAAAAAAAAAATGCTGCTTCACTAATACTAGAGGAACATAACCATTTAATATGTTCACCTCCAATAAGAAATACTTGCCATGTATGACTTCTTTTTTAAACCAGTACCTTAAAACAGGGGACCCCAACCTCTTAGTGGTGGACCTGTACTGGTTGGGGTCTGTTGGGAACCATGTCACACAGCAGGTGAGTTAAATGTAATGCACTTGAATCATCCCAAAACTATTCTCCCAACTTCTGGTCTATGGAAAAGTTGTCTTCCACAAAACTGGTCCCTGGTGCCAAAAAGGCTGGAGACTGCTGCCTTAAAATACATTTTCTCATGAAAATATTTTTGCTCATTTAATCTTTGTATAACAATCAGTACAATCATTCACATAAATTAAGAAGTCAACATTATCATACCAATAAATAACTATATAAACTATATAAAATCTAATCCATTCCACATCTTAGCCCAATTACAATTTCACACTTGCATGTTAAAAAATTAGATTTTAAAGTTCGTATAACTTATTATAAAACAACCGCTATTCTTCATAAAATAATCTTAGCTTCTCAAAGATAATTTTCCTTAATCCATATCTACTTACGGCTATGAAAAACTGAATAAAAAAAATTATTTGCAGTTATTCTACGATATAAGTAGCTTTAAAATAATTAGGTATTGCTTATAAGGGTTATGAGAAAGGTGAAGGTGAAAGTAGTAGGTCTCATACAAAAACACCGGCTAAAAGAAACAAATTACTAGCTAATAATATCTCTCCAACAACTAGAATGAACATTTGTGGATAAATAAGCAACATCTTTTCTAATGTAATGAAAAAGCTTTTAAAGTATGTTCTCCACTTAAGAGGAAAGCTGCTAATACCCATAAGCAATTAATAATTAATTTACTAATTATGTATCAACAAAATTGTTTCATAACAAAAGAGAAAGGCTGTATTTCTAACAAAAACACTCTTTCCCCTCACTAAATTTCAAAAGGAGTTTTCTGATAACTATTCTCATACCTAACAAAACTTCGCTTTTTATTAGGGAAGAGTTTCAAATCAAATAACTGATTTTTATTTGAAGCTAGTTAGGATACTCAGTCATCAGATTCTCTATTATTATTCTGTAATCTACGCTGGGAATTTATATTCCTTTTAACACTCCCTTTCCATTAACAGAGATAGAAGATAAGCAGTTTCTGATACTAACATTGATGAAATATTATCAGTATATAATAGTTTGGAAAATCCATTTTAAAAAATAGGAAGATTTTATAATGGAGATTTATTAAAAAATTTTATGTGATATAGCTAACATTTATTGAGCGCTTACTATGCGCCAGGCACTGTGCTAAGCGCTATAAGTATTACAATACTTAAAAAAAAATCTTGCATATAGAAAAAGTATTAAACCGTGAGTCACAAACATGGATTCTATACCTAGTCTGAGCTAGAGTAAAAGAAGAAACATTTGCTAAACAAAGAGAACACTTGGCAAACTGCTAAGTGAATGGGCTCACATTATTTAAAAAGGTTGAAACTCAAACAACCTAGTCAACTGACAAAACAAATTAAAAAAAACACTTCATCTTCCTCTAATTGTAAACACAGAGGATGTCTATTTTTAATTTGTTTAGCAAATTCTTCTTCAAAATTACTGTATGTAGAGGAACATACAGAAACACAAGAAAAATGTAGAAAGAAATTTTAATCTATCCTATATCCAAATAATAACACATTGTGAATTAGAAAGGTCTGAGATAATGAGGTTGCTATGTAAGTGAAATATGAAAAACTAAAAAGTTAAATATCTTTCCTTTAAAACCCTAGAACCCACAAGGGCAGCACTGGTTGCTCTTACTTTTTTCTTTAAATAAAGTATTCCAGAATAAATACAAAATTCTTACTTTGTTGCCCGTATAAACTTGCCCCAAACTGAGACAGCTGACCTGATGTAGATGGTGATGCCAGCATCTAGAAACAAATTAATTATATTAGAGCATAAAGAAAGAACACAGAACATTGCATTTACACATTACAATCTGTACAACACATCCTAATATGCGAGTCAAACCCACACTTCTCATTCTTCAGAAAAGCATAGAACACTACATAATATAGTTATAATTGGATGAAATCAAATTATGCAAATAAAATGAAAATTTTTATTACTACAAACATTTTTCCAAGTTATTCTAATGAAACTATAGCAGAATCATTTCACTTTAAAAGTAGTCTAACAAAAACATGACAGTATCTAAAAAAGCTAAGTTCTAAATTCAGTTTATTAAAGTGGAAATTAATATTACCTAAATGCAAGAGTTTTGTATTTTATAACAGTTCATGACTTGTACAAACTGATGTGTATCAAATTAGAAAAAAAATCTAACAAATATACACACAACCATATAAGCTGTGATGTCACAATACCAAAGAACAAATCAAAATACTTCAAAAGATATACAGATATTGTATATAAACATATATTATCCATTAGTGAGTAATGTGAATTTCATGACACTTATATACAATATAATGCCTATTAGTTTATTGCATCATCTTTTTTCCCCCAGTAGAATATAAAACCTATCAAGGCATATTACAACCATGGAACGTTATGTTTAATTTTTATTTCTTCATGACTACCATTGAACATGGCACTGCTATACACAAAGCAGACACTTGACACTGAGTAAATAAAAAGATATGCAGGTAAGTGTATGTTTGTGTGTTCCCTGTCTTAAATAAAGTAACCATCAAAATACCTTAATAAATAAGACATGGACTATATCATCAAATGGATAATAGTCTAGTGAAAAAAGAAAAAAACATGAATTATATAATTATATTCTAAGGCACAGTGTGGCAAATACTCTAAAGGAAGTGAAAAGTATTACCAGAGGAAAACAATACTTAACAAGGGTGAGGTAACAAATACTCTGTAGAATAAGAACATCTTATGTGAATACAGGTTGAGTGTCTTCCAGGCTAAGAATACACAGTGAGGGTAAGTGTGATAAAAGTTAGTGATGTGATTAAAATACAAACAAAACAAGAAAAGTTAGTGACTGGACAATAAGGTAATTATGGAAAGGAGACTATGACTTACGAGGCATAGAAAAATGGGAAATAAAAGACTATGTTTAGCCAAATGTAAAGGGTTTTCTTAAATGGCATACAAAAAATGGCTACCAACTATGGCAATAAAGAAAAAAATATTAAGCAAGGATGTGAAATAATCAAACTACTACAGAAAGGTAATTCCAACAGCAAAAATGGATGGAAATGGAAACATAGTAAACTAGAAAAGCAGAAGTGGGACTACAAAGGAGAGGCATTCTGGCTGAAGAACCAACAGTATTTGAGGTTCCATTGAAATGGTTGAGGTATAAGGAAAAGGGGGTGGGTGAAAATCACCAGGCAAGGAACTACCAGAGGTCACTCTGGTTTCCAGTGAGAAACTGGGCTGACACTAAGTGAGGAAAACAGGAGGAGAAATCGTTACACAATAGAGGCTTTAACAGCACACATTTGTTGTTAATTTTACGTCAAAATTGAGTTACTTTAATTATTCTAAAATTCAGTCATTTTTGTACAACTGTAGTTTCAAATTAATAATACACATCAGACTTTCCTGAGGTACAGCTGTTACACACTACTCTAAAACTGAGTATTTAATTTTATTAACAAATTTTCTATAAAAAAAGGCATCACAGAGGGGAGCAAAAAGGGGACGGATGTAATACAACAATAAAATTAAAAAAAAAAAGGCATCAAACCTTACAAATATTACTTCTCAAATCCATAGGCTATGCAATCTAAAGAAACTGAAAAAAGCATTTTATGCCTGATCAAGTCTTTTCTTAGGTATAATTGTCATGACTTATTACCACAAAACTGGTAAAAGTTTAAGCACAGTAAAGGTTAATTTCTAAGTTATAAGGATAAAATTAAGAAAATAGAAACTATAATGAAGTTATAGTTGGTGACAGAAAGTAAAAGGTTTATATGAAATGCTTAAGTGTCATGATATAGCCCTGGCTGGTGGCACAGTGGATGAGGTGCAGGCCTGCAAACCCAAAGGTTGCTGGTTCAATTCCCAGCCAGGGCACATAACCAGGTTGCAAGCCAGGTCTCCTGCCAGGTCCTTAGCTGGAAGCAGGTGAAAGGTAACCATACATTGATGTCTTTCTCCCTCCCTGCCTCTCTCCCTCCCCCTCTCTCTAAAACTAATAAATAAAATCTTAAAAAAAAAGTCATATATATAACAAAAAAATATATATATATATAAAAAAAGTCATAATATTCTATTATCATACAAGCTATGAATGAAAATAAAATGACTTCAAATATAAGCTGTTGGCCAACATGAATGCATGACTTAGAATGATCTGTCAACATACACATTTTAGAATGGACCACTTACAATCTTACTTTTCCCAGAAATTTGTTTAATGAATACATAAATCCCAAAACCAGACATTTCAGTCTACAAGTGAGTTACAGGTGTGCCAAGTTATCTGCCCTCTCAGTACTGGGAGACTAACTAGGCAGGCACAGCATAGAGGAAGAGATGGCATGGCTTCCTGGGCCAAGTACTTGAGACCATTTAGCAGACATATTAAATATTATCATTTTCTCTATGTGTGAGTATATGAAGAAGGTTAGAAAACTGCTTTATAGGAATATGAAAATAATTTGTTAATTTTTCAAAACATTCATAAAGCTTTGATCAGTTATACATTCTAATTGATATTAAAATGACTGCCTCACAATGTGTCAAAATGCAAATAAACAATTTCTTATAAAATCAATCCCTAATGCTATGTATTTTTAAACTCTGAAAGAATGCTTCATGAAATATATCAGTGCTTAAAGTAGATTTAAAACATGAAGGAATGTGAAAGGGACAGAAATCCTTCAAGAACAAAGAAAATACGTAATAAATGTACTCTGGTATAGCAATAGCTACAATTAACAAACAAACAAAAAAAAAACCCAGAAAATTTATATATTTTAAATTGCAAGGAATTAATAATATAAACTTCTTGGAAAAAAATATAGAACTTTAGATCAACAGGCACATTACAGTAAAGAGTGCAACATTAAGTAGGAGGAGCCTGGCTTTGGAGTCAGAAAAATATCTGGGATTGAACCCTGGGTCTGACACTTACCTATGGGAGAGATGAGTCTTTGTTACCTTCCTATAGGATGAAAATAACACTAACTACCTCATAAAGTTGAAGTAAAGATTAAAGAAGATGAGATATGGCACATAATATAGTTAAATTCAATAAATGGTAGCAGCAGCTGCTAGTAATCTAGTCTTCCTCCCAAGGCAGGACTGTTGTTAATAGCATCAGAGGGGCACTCAGCCTTTGGAGACTTTTTTTAATACCCTAAAATTATATTAATTTTGCCTAAGAATCTACAAGAAGTTTATTGTCAAAAATTCCAGGTAAAATAAGGAGAACTTGTGTTTTTAGGAGGTAAAATGGTAGAAAAAAATCAAATGTCACACAATCAGTAGAATGCTGAAACTTACAAGTTAGTTACTGTGTTCCTAGTCTAAAACCACCTTAACAATTATACTTTTCATGATTTCACAGTCTATAACATACACTGTAGTCAAACCAACAATGACAACAAAAAATAGGAAGCAACTAGAACTAGTAATGCAATTCATGTTATTTCCTTGACTCAACAAAAAGCTCCTTTATCCTTTGTAATATATAGAATGTCAAATAAATCACCAGATTAGAAACTGTTTTAAAAAATTATTTCCAGGCACTATATAAAACTCTGAAATCCACAACCAAAAAGAAGTCTAAAAATTTTTTGTTTAAAAAATATGTATTTGAAACTGTAATAGGTAAATCTGGCTCCTATCAGCAATCTGTAACAGCGAAGTTATTAATTATTCTATCCCTCTTGTGCTTTCCCACAGTGACACCTCTCACAATTATTACCTCCAATAAATGTACTTTCAATTACAAAACCTATTTCAAGAAACATTAAAATTAGTTTGGTCAATAAATTACTGTCTATATAGGTAATGACTTCAAAATACAATATAGTTTTGTTAAATAAAGCTTTCCTGAACATAAAAGCAATTAAGTTTTTAAATATTTTGAAAGATTCACAGTATCGTATACTCAAAGGTATGGTAATAATACCTAGATTGTTAGTATCCCAGGACAAAGCAGCAAAAAAAGTGACTTTCACTATAGCATATCTATAAACAGAAAAAGAAACAAAGGAAAAGAAAGTTCTAAATATAAATAGAATCTGAACATTTTAAACCTAAAACTAGTATGGTTAAAGAAAAACTGAAACCACTGAAATAAGAATGAAATGTGGCAAACAAATAACATTAGAAAGACCAAAAGAAGATAAGAATAAGGGAGAGAATAGACAGAAAAAGTAAGTCATAGGACTTGGTAGTTTGTGAATCAGGTAAGTAACAATAAATTATGAGTTTACACTAGGTATTTCAAGTAATTTTTTTACATTTTTAAAATTTAATTTTATTGTTGTTGAATTATAACCATCCCCTTTTTGCTCCCCTCTGTCCTCTTCCCCACCCACCCATTCCCCCTCAAAGTCAATCCCACCTGTTGTCCATGTCCATGGTTCCTTTATACCAGGTTCTTGTATTTCAAGTAATTTTGATTAAAACACTAAATTTTCAGAAAGAACATTTAAAGTATGCTGATAGTCAATAATAATTGCCAACAGTAATTAGTTCAATTAAACATTTAATATTCATATTCTTTACTAAAAAGTATGGAAATAAACATCTTTATATTATATTGTCCAAATGTTAGGTTAGAAGCATCAAAATACAAATTTACAGACAGGCATATAACTGATTCAAGTAATGTCCACATTTTTAAATTCTTTTAATATGCCTGGATAAACTGTTACCTACAAAGACTGTATTAATTATACTTCCAAAGAAGTTAGTTTAATGCTCCCTCATAGATACTGGATATTCTTCCACTAAAAGGGAAACAAACTCCTTGCTAGTAAGAGGGGCATAAAATGTTATTTTCTGAATATAAATTATTAGTAGTATTTTATTGAGATAAGGCACTTGACAATTATTTTTGTAGAAATATCAAAATTAGGCTGGGTTTGTGAATTTGTGGAGATAGGGAAACTAGTGATTTCTGACTTCTGGAAGCTGTTTCGGCAATTAACCAAACCCAAGAGGATGGTGGAAACCTGGTTTATAGCTGGTAGGTCAGAAATACAGCTATAGACTGGCTGGACCTGGCTTGCCAACCTGGTTATATGCCCTGACTGGGAATCGAACCAGCAATCTTTGGGTTCCCAGGCTGGTGCCTATCAATTGAGCCACCAGGCAGGGAGAGAGGAAAAGAGGGAGAGAAACATCTATCGGTTGTATCATCTTCATGCCCCCAACTGGGGACCTGGCCTGCAACCCAGGACTTCTACTTCTGGCCATGATGGTGTAATAGGAACCGAACTCCTACCTGATATGCCTAAAAATCCAGATGAAATATATTAAACAACCTCCAATTTATTGGACATCAGGCCATGAAGAACAGTGATCTCTAAGAAATGGAAGAAAATGAGGTAAGTCCTATGATACCCCAGTTTATTGCTTGGGAAGATAAGAAGATAATGCAGGCTACAGTGCCCAGAGGAAGACCCTGAACAGTTCTCTCCTTGAAGTGAGGACATGGAGCTGGTAGGCCAGGAAGGCTAGAATTTATAGGACAGAATACTAGAGAAAGTTGTTGCACAGAAAGAACTCTGGAACTCCTCATATTTCATGAATCATTAAGAGTACTCAGAAGGTTTTTGCCTCTGTAGTGAAACAAGGGTGAAAAGTCAGAAGGTCCTCCATATTATTTGCTGCTTAGAATGTATTGGATTGGCCAAAAAGTCCATATGGTTTCTTCCCTGTAAAATAAGACACATTTTTCACTCTGGCTAATGTGGCTTAGTGGGTTGGGTGCTGGCTTGCAAACCAAAAGGTCATGGGTTGGATTCTGGTCAGGGCACATGTCTGGGTTGTGGGCCAGGTCCCACAACCAGAGGCAATCAATTGATGTTTCTTTCCCTTTCTCCCACCCTTCCTCTCTATAAACAAATATATTGAAAAAAATCTTTATTTTTTCATAAAGAGAGAGGGGAAGGGAGACAGGCAGAGAGGGACAGAGACATCAATGTATGGTTACCTTTCATTTGCCTTCAACTAAAGACCTGGCTGGAAACCTGGCTTGCAGCCTGGTTATGTTGCCTTGGTTGGGAGTCGAACCTGCGACCTTTGGGTTTGCAGGCTGGCGCCTTATCCACTGTGCCACCAGCCAGGGCTGTATCTTAAAAAGACACATTTCTTTTCATTTTTACCAATAATTATTCATTTGGATATTTGAACATGTCAGCTACCTCCCGTTATTGGCTTCTGGTGGGTACAGGTCAGAAGTGCTGCTAAATATCTTCCAATGCATAAGGCAGCCAGCCCCACAGCAAAGAATTATCTGGCCACAATGTCAAGAGTACCAAGAAATTTTGCAAACCACTTGACACATTCAATCAGTCACAGCACTTTCTCCAGATACTGCACAAATCTTGAGTCTCAGTTGTGTTTTTACCTGCTTAAAATAAAAATGTATAATGTTTGCCAAAATAAAAAAAAATCTTACATCCTTTTAACTCCCTTTAGTAGGTTTTTATCTTTAAATACTTAGTTTGAAAATTATGTGAGAAGTTTTAGAACATTCCCTTCAAATGACTTGACATTTAATTCCCATTTCTTTAGTGTATAGCCTGACTTATTTACATTTAACTTATCAGTTTATCTCTTTTATGCAAAAATGAAATTTATATGCACTTATATTTTTCTATTGAAAGGTTTAAAGTTTTTTTTGTTTTGTTTTGTTTTAGCTTTTTAGGTAAATAATTGTATTATCTGCAAGTAATGTTAATTCTGTGATTTTTCAATATCAACTTTCTTTCCCTTTCTTTATCAAAGACTCACTGAGAGCCTGCTATGTTCTACACATTTTTATAAGTTCTAAGAATATAGCAATCAACTAGTCAGGCAAAAAGTTCTTGTCCTTGTTACACTTAAATCCTAGTGGAAAAGATAGGGTAATGAACAATTAATAAATAGGTACTTTCAAGGAAGATAGGTACTATTATTGTAAAATGCAAGAAAGAATTTAGAAGGATATAGTTGAAGTGGTACGGATAGTATACACAAGGCCACTGAGAAACAGGTTTCTCAGATAAGATATTTTGGCAGATACCTGGATGTAGGAGATAGCAGGAGACAGAGAAGCATGTAAAGATTTGAAAATTGAAAGTGCTGAAGTCTTGAGATAAAAAAAATCCAACAAGAACAGCCAACATGACTTCACTATATAATTGTTAATCATGAATATGACAATAATGGTGACACAAGTATCCTTATACTATGTTTTAATGAAATATTATTAATTGGCCTGAGAGAACCCCACTTGCTGTAACTACTGTAAGCTAACACAGTATAAAAGCTAGGTATGAGTTCAAAATGGTTGCTGTTTGTCAAAATTAGGAAGGAGCTTACTCTTATCAGTTTTAAGTTTTTAAAAGCAATGAATGAATAGGTGTCACATTTCATGTCTTTCAGCATATATTAAAACAAGGAAAAAGAGGTTCTTACAAGTTTGTCTTCTAAAATGATTATGGTTAAGAATCATCTAATGAGTGCATACTCATTAGACTAGAAAACATGTAATTAAATATAAATATGTATTTCAAAATTTTTAAACTGCCTATTACATGTTTTATGTGATTATTTTTCGTTTTCAATAAGATCTCCACAAAGAGATTATAACAAAAAAAGAACTCTGTTTGGTGTGGCTCAGTGGATTGGTGCTGGCCCGTGAACCCAAAGGTCATTGGTTTAATTCCGCAGTCAGGTCTCCAGCCAGACCCGTAGCTGGAGGCAGATGAAAGGCTACCATACATTGATGCTTCTCTCCTATTCTTTCTCCCTCCCTGCCCTTCTCCCTGAAAATAATGAATAAAATCTTAAAAAAAAAAAAAAAATCAAGCTTCTATTTGCCTATGATTTAATCTTTGAAAACATTTAAATAGCATCTATGTTTATAAAACTTTTACATTTCAAAACAGCAAATTCAAAACAGCATTCTATAGAAAGATACATACTATACACGTATATCTTGAAATAAAAGGTCTTAGAAAGTAAGAAGTAAGCCTAAAGAACTACTTAGCAATTAATTAGCACACAATCTCACAAAGAACAGTTCCCTATATACATCTGTAATCATGTATACAACAAAATTACATTTGATGTGCTTATGAATAGGGTAAATCAGGAAATTGGTTGGGTTTTTTTGGATAATTGGCTTCAAGTTTCCCTTAACCATCAGTCAGTTTTCCTTAGTGTAAGTTACAACTGAAAATTATTTTTCACTGTTCCCATAGAGAAAAATTTACAAAATCATCTGCCATTTATTTAGTATTTAATAATTTTTTCCTCTTCCAAAATTTTCTAAAGGACATGTTATACATAACCTAAAAACCCAGAAGAATCAAATAGAATAATACTATTATTATTCATATATCAGTGGCAAACTTTAATGTTTACAATCTGGTCTTCTAAAAGTTTTACGTGCAGCTATTCATTCAACCCTTATAAACATCTGTGAGTAATAAACTATTATTTCTATTTTGTAGATGAGAAAAGAGACACACACAGACTGAATAACTTGTCCAAAGACACATAGCTAGTAAATTAAAAGCTCATACAGTAGGATTTGCACAGCCCACTTTCCCAATCAACAAAAACTAGTAAAAGTTTTAAATGGCAGCTAGGTATAAATATACACATAAACTATTTTACAAAGTATTCTATATGCTAGTAAAAAACAACCAGAAAAATATAATGAAGATGGCAACCATAAAACCCTACTTATTAAAAGGCACAAAGAACAGGAATTTAAAAAACATATTCTTCTGAAAGAAGATAAACATCAATATAAATGTACAACAGTCAAAAACATTTTTGTAAAGGATGGGAAAGACCTTACCTGACACTAAGATGTGGAAACGGTCTATAAACTACAACTGTTGTAGTTCTGCCACAAAATCAGTATGATAAACCAAACAAAAAAGTTAGTAATAGGCCTAGGAATACATTAAAATATAATAAAGAAGAAATTTCAACTAGCCATAAATCAGGGTTGTCAAACTCACTTTCACTGGGGGCCACATTAGCCTTGCAGTTGCCTTCAAAGGGCCAAATGTAATTTTAGGACTGTATAAATATAACTATTGCTTAACAGTTAAGCAAGCCAGGTAGAAACAAGGTGCAGGGCCGGATAAAACAAGGTGGAGGGCTGACCCCTGGCCTGCCGGCCCTGTGTTTACCACCTGTGCCATAAATGAATGGTCTAAACTAGGGGAGGCCAAAGGACTGAACACAGGCCAAACCCAGCATAGTGCTTGTACTTGTAGGGTACACAAACCAAGAATGTTTTTTTTTTTCTTTCTTTACATTTTAAATAGTTATATAAATAACTACTTAATATCCTTTAGTTAGACTCTTGGCATGCAAAAACCTAAAATATTTACTATCTGGTCAGGTCATTTATGAAAACACTTGCTGACTGGTGATCTAATTATACATGGTGTAGGAACAAACAACTGGATACTCACAAATGAGGGGTAATTTGGCATCATAAAATTCACACCTTAAACCGAAATACATTTTCAGTGAACTTAAATTATATGTGAAAAACAGCACAACAGTGCTAAAAGAAAGCAGTCTTGGGAAAGTCTTAAGTATAATCTCAAAAAACAGAAACAATAAAAAACAGTCAAATTCAATAAAAAAGATCTTACATTTAAAAAAGCATAAACTAAGTTGAAAGCAAAATACTGAGAAAATATTTGTAACAAATGACAATAGCATTCATTTTAATTATGGAAAGCATCAACAAATAAAGAAGACACTGTCTCAATAGAGAACTGAAATTTCTAAAAGAGACATTACAAAAATTGGTACTCCACAAAGCAAGAAAAACAAATGGTCAATAAATATATAGAAAAGACACATCATTCTGTGTGTATTTGTGTATAAATTTAGCAACATTTCACTGTACATTAAAATAGTATGCTTCTGCCCTGGCCAATGTGGTTCAGCTGGTTGCTGCATCATCCTGTAAACTAAGGTCACAGGTTCAAATCCTGATCAGGGCATATAGAAAGGTTGTGGATTCAGTCCCCAGTAGGATTGCAAGGGAGAGGCAAGATTGATGTTTCTTACCCTCTCCCTCTTTCTTCCTACTCCTCTTTCTAAAATCAGTGAGCATGTTCTTGGGTGAGGATTAAGGAAACAAAAATACACAAAGCTTCTTTTGTCTAAAGGCAAAGACTTAAAGTAATAGCTGGTATTCTTGACACTGCTTCAAGCTTTCTAATGAAAAGTATGTCAACATGTCACAGTTAAATAATATTTTTAAAATAAAAAAATTTAAAGTATAAAATTTGAATTTTATCAATAAATTATTTCTGTCAACAGTATGGGTAACTTCCCTCCCCCCACAAGTATTTTATAAAATTTGTATACTACCACTGTATTATACTGTGTAATAAAAAATATACCAGCAACAGCAAAAATTTTTAAGTAGTTTATAAACACACACACACACACACACACATATATGTGCATATACACATTTATATAATAGTCTCATTTTACAGATTCAAAAAAACCTTGAGGCTTGGAAAAGTTTTTGCTAATCGACAAAGTTAAGACCCAAACACATATCTGCACTGCTTTAGAGCCCAAATTCTTAATCTCTATCTTATTACTTTTTAAATTAATTGATAAAAAGTTTTGTGAATCAAATCATCCTGTTAGTTCTGTGACAAACAACTAGGCTGGAACTCAAACCAATATACATGAGTATATGAGTGGATGGAAATCCAACATACTTCTGCTCTCTATCATTATTCTCTTCACATACTTTATTTCAGATTCAGTTTGAAAATTTCACGGCTTCCTAATTGAAGTAAATGCTTTTCATCAATAAGCATTACCACTTTTTCATCAAGCTTAATTGTACTACAAACACAATAACACACATGGATTAATTTTATAGTTTCTGCAGTGATGCTATCAGAAAGATAGCCCAAATTCTTTAATTATAAGATCAATACTTAAGCATAGCAACTTAGATAAAAACATAATTTATAGTAAATAAATAGCTAGGACAGTAATAAAATAGGAAATAACTAGATGACATTATTCTATGAGCTACTCAAGTGCACACTAATTATAATTATAAAGAAAAATACCACACGTTCATAACTTAAAAAGAGCACTGATAATGCAATTGATAGTTTGTTGCCAAAATGATACAATTTTCAAATACAAATAAAGGGTAATAATGCCACAACCAGGAGTGCAAGGGGAATTTCTAAAAGCCGACAGAAATTCACACTTAAACCTAGGTTAAACCAATTGGTAAAATTCTAAAAGATACAGGAAGTGATTTACTAATAATAATAATGAAAAATAAGAGGATCTATTACGTATCTTGGAATTTTATAACTCTACATCACTAAAAATCTAATTAGGTTAATCAGAGTAGATTTTTACAAAGATAGGAGAATTAGAAAAAAGCAAGTTTAGAAAAGAAAAATATTACAAAGTACAAAAATGCAACTGGTCTAAGTATATAGCATATCCTCTTAAATGGTTGTTTCTTTAAACACTGGGGTGGGGGAAAAGGGGCCAACTGACTGTATGGAATTTGTATGTTTCCCGTGTCTGTGCTAGTTTTTCCCAGGATGCTCTAGTTTCCTCCCATGTTCCAAAGACGTTAACATTAGGCTCACTGGCATGTCTAATTTGTCCCAGTCTGAGTGAGCGTGGGTGCATGTGTGTGCCCTGCAATGCAGTGGTGTCCTGTCCAGGGTTGGGTCTCACTTTGAGCCCTGAGCTGCTAGGATAGGCTCTGGCCACTTGTGACCCTGACCTAGAATAAACAGGTTGGAAAATAATTCTGTTTTATTAATTAAAAAAAAAAATTTTATTGTTGTATTACATTCATTCCATCCCTGCCACCACTTTCCCCTTCCCCACCCTCCCTCCCACCCACCGCTAGACAATCCCAATTGTTGTCCATGTCCATGGATCATCCATGCTGGTTTCTTGTAATCTTTCTTAAATGTATATACAGCTCACATTTATTTCAATGTTTAGTATTAGAAATGTTTTGGGTCTTTATTTAGAAGCCTGGTGATATTTTTTTGATTAAATATGCTGTAGGAGCTTAACTCTTGCTGGTATCAATTAGCCTAAGGTAAAAGTGATTTCATTTCATGTCATTTGGCTTAAAGTAGCAGTTTCCAAGAACCTATCAATCACAAGTAAAGACTTATTGTACAGTGTGTAATTTAAAGCAACTTACCAGAATGTGAAAATAACAACTGAATACACTTGAAATATTTTATCAATTGGCTAATTAAAACTTGGCTATGTCCTAAATCCTTTCATCCCAATTAGGAATAATGAACAACTAAGCCTTCCAAAACACTTTATTAATCTTCCATGTTTTGAATACAGTTCTTCAAAAATAAAAAAACCTTTTAATTATAGCATCCTTACAACTGAACTTTAAAGAAATAATGTTTGAGACCTAGGATTGTAGCCAGAAGGTTGCAAAGCAAAGAAAGTTTCACCAAAGTCTGCCATTGTATCTTTAAATCTGTGCAAATCTTCTATTCTATATGTATTTTAACATAAAATAAGTTACTCCATAAACTGAAAAAACCAATTGATCATCTGAAATTCCAGTGCCCTGGCTGGTGGCACAATGGATAACGCACAGGCCTAAGAACCCAAGGCTCGCTGGTTCGATTCCTAGGCAGGGCATATAATGAGGTTGCAAGCCAGGTCTCCGGCCAGGTCCGTAGCTGGAGGGAGATGAAAAAAGGCAACCATATATTGATGTCTCTCTCCCCCTCTCTCTAAAAATAAAAATAATAAAATCTTCAAAAGAAATACCATGTTTACTCAACATCTTTGAGTACTTACTACCAAGTACTACTATATCCCAATTTAAGAATCACAGGACATTTTATCTTCCATCAGAATGTAAGCTCATCATTATCTTTGTACTTCAGGGCCTATAAATGTGCCTAAAACGTAGTCATTTAACCAAAAGTGGTATACTGCAGTTCATATACTGCTCTTCAGGAACCAGACAGAGTCAGGCATACACCACCGAGTAAATATAATATAACTGATTAACTTACATCTTTCTCTGACCGATGTGGAAACATAGAAGACTGGCTGTAGTACATATTTTCGTCATGGTAGTCACTGTCGACCCCCTCTACAAACTTCTTTCTTGAAGCACCAAACATGCTGTTTGTCACCTAAACAAAAATATTGCTTTTATCAAGACTAATATTTTGGAAAATGACAAGCTTTACCTTACTCTTACATAGAGCTAGAAAATAAAGGAAGAATTGCAAGATAAAGAAACACAGAAACTAAGGGTTATTGGCACATATTCAAAAGTCATAAATCTGTCATAACAATAGTTTAAATGCTTACTTTCAGACCTTAAAAGGAAAAAAGTGTAAAGCCAATTTTATACAATAATGCCACTTAAAAGAAGTAAATATCACTTCTTTTTGAAAACACAGCAACTCCAAGTGCAATTTTCCCATACACAGATTTTTTTGAAATTAATTTTGGATTTAATTATTCAAAATCTTCAAAAGCATCTTCAGTATTAGTATGTTTGTCAATACTGTATCTACTTATCTGTTTTCCAGAGCATATGATCTTCACATACGATTTAAGTTTATTAATACATTGGCATACTGAGAATTTTATCTCAAGCCACAATATAATTTTTCATTCATCTTGGTATAAATTTATAATCTTATTACATAATCTGCATACTCTTAAGTCTTTACCACATGCAACATTAGTAATTTTGAACCCATGCTAAATTAAGTAATTACTAAATCTGTACTAAATTTTACTTATTTTTTAGGGTGACCTCTATAAAGTTCCCAAAGTTATCAACTGAGGTTATTTAAGGTAAATGTGCAACCTGAAATATCATGATAGGAGAGGGAGATAATATATATGGACCTGAATACACAATGGCCATATCTTTCCACAAAAAAGTTGGAAATAAACCTCAAATTTGACATCTGTCTTGTACACCTATTATAAATAAGGACACTTACTCAACTGTAAACAAAAAATGAACAATTCTTTTCATTCTCATTTGAAAATGAAACACTGTAGTTACTACTATTTATCAGTAGATATGTGAACTAATATCTTAAAGGCCTTAAAGGCAGGTTGATGTGCAAGTTTATTGAAAGCACCCATGCTATTTAATAATTGATTTATCTCCTAAATTCTCTGTTAAAATTGTAGAAAGCTCTAATGTTTAACTATTCATCCAGAAGTCTGAGAAAAAGTTATTCAATTAAAACATGAAGAACAGTAAAGAACAGCTTAACCACTGCTCTGCTATGTTTTGGGGCTATTAATCTTTTTAGGTGTGAAATACAGAAAGATATTTTGAAAGGGTCTATTCATTTGTTAGAACATACTTAACCTTCTTTGGAGCAGTGGGCTCCCTTGGTGAATCTCATAAAAGCTCTTCTATAATCCTGAATGTAATTTCAGGAACGAGAATACTACTTGCCTATCTATCAACCGCCAAGGCAGTCATTAAGAGAAGAAAAAAAAAAAAAGAATTTTTAGAGCATTTAATTTCAGAAAAGTAACAGGGAGTAAAGCACTTTATAATCTACAAATTAAGACTCTTTACAATTAAGATTTTAAGTGGTTTCTAAAAGTTAAGGATATATTCAATTCTTTTTAAAGGACTATTACTATTGAGTTCTACTTCAAAGAAAGCATACATGAGAAAATAACATGAAGTCAGTAAAATTCCAGGAGTACCAGAGTTATCTTTCATCAAATTTAACACCCACAAGTTAACTCAAATGGATAAAAAGTAAATTCTTCCTTTTAACCAATTACACTCCTAGAATTTCAAAACTAAAATTAATTGCTCAGAATAAAAAACTTTTCACGCTAATATTGTGCAAAGGTTTGACTGTTTTCAAACTAGTAAACTGAATATATGAAGTGCCCCAAAGGAAAACAAAGAAGTTCCTTTTCCATCAATACCAGTTTTTTCCAGACTCACTATGTGTGTTATGTGTGTGCACATGCACCAGAGGAAAAAAAAAACCAGAAACTAATTTTTGTTTTATGTGTAACACAGAACTCACACATTTGTAAAAATACTAATTATTCTTACGTGATTTAAAGAGGGAGGAAGGGAGGGAAAAAGGCAGGGAGGAGACAGACAGACAGACATTGATTTACTCTGCTCTTGAAATGCAAGTTCCAGTCCAGGGATAGGTACTGGGATGAAACAGTGAATTTTCTGATCAATGATAAAATCAGAAAGAAAGGGAAAAAAAGACAACAAAGTAAGTTTTGCATAAAAGCTAGTTTAATTTTAAATAGCCTGTGTATTATTCTGTGTAGAAAAATAAAATGGGATAAAAAGTTCTTTAGAATAGCCATGAAGGGTGAAATTCAGAAGATAATCAAGTAGAAAAGTAAGGGGACCAATTAGTCAAAGGTCTATAGGAAGAGCATTCAATACAGAGGGAACAGCAAGATCCTCAGTGGTGTGCCTCAGGCAGTGCAAAACAATAGGAAGTGAAGTCAGAGATACAGCCGAGGGCCAGATCCCATTGTGCCTTGCAGGCCTAAGGGACAAGGAATTTTATTCTATATGAGGTGGGGAGTCAGGGGAGAGTTATGGGGCAGTTTAAGATTGATATAATTTGGCACTTGTGTTTTTAAACGATTGGAGCTACTCTGTAAGGACTGAATAAAAGAGGGGACAAGAACGCAAGCAGGGAAAAAGGGTAAGAGATGATAGTGACTCAGACTATGATGGCAATGGTAAAGTGGTAAGAAATGGATATTATTTTGAGAGAGCTGACACTAGTAAAAGGATAGACAGATAACAATATGAAAGGGTTAGCATTATCTCCTAGAAGAGAACAGGAGAAAAAAACCAAAGGAATGTAGACATCAATTTTCATCAATTTCCAAGAGATTTCAAATAGGCCAACATATTTTGAAATATATTATATTGAAATTTACAGATTATGCTATTGATATTAAAGTCAACTAAAAAATGGAAATTTGAAAAACTAATTTAAAAATAAATCATACTTCACTTTACATTACTACATATAAAATTTGTCAGAATCTTTGGTATGTTTAATCTATTGGATTTTTTTCAAGCAAACATACCAAGGGTTTATTATCTATTTTGTTAACTTACTACCTTCTCTCTCAACTCTCACACCAGATGTTGTAACAAAGGAGAAATAAAAATTAAGAGTTTTACCAAGAAAGAACCAGAAATATGTATATACCAAAAGCAATGTTGCTTAAGAATTTTTGGAACACTAATCTAAAACATTTATTCAAGTCATTTTATCTTTCCTTTGACTCCACAGGAACTAACCAGAAAGTGTGTTCTTCAGTATTTAACTTGGACTAGCTCAAAGTTCTTAAGGTCTGACATTCTCAAGATTCAAATACAGTATTTCAAAGCCAAATGCAGTAATTCAGAATAATCAAGGAAAAAGAATCTGCAAAACCCTGAAGTGAGATCACCTTAACAACAATCTGAAATGGTAAAGTGGCCCCAATCCAGGTGGGATGAATGGCAATTACAGACTAGAAGAAAGAGGAGGCAAGGACTGGAGCTTTTCAGATGACCAGGGGAACACACCTAGGATACTTTGTAGGTAAAACATAAAAATGTGTGTGTTTGGGTCTATGTGTATAGAGACAAATACGAAAGGTTTTAAAAGACTCAGATCATGCCTGAGGTAGAATAGTATTTCATCTTACACAAATTTCCTTCAGCAAGGACTGTGGAGAAAAACTCACTCTGAAACCCACTGGCTGTCTGTAATACTGGCAAATGCCACTATGCACAGAATTATATTTCTAGGGGACACACACGTATCTTATGGCAGAATGGTCATTTTACCAATAGTAAACAAACATAGTTTGAAATCTATCTCTAGTCTTAACCCCAGGTTCTGGCAGCATACTTGAAAATGCTGCTAGGCATTTCTACCTCAGAAGTACAATTTAATAACCTAAGTAAGTAATATTTAAAACTAATTTCCTGAGTTACTTTCTCCTGCTTTGTTCTGCACACCCATCAAGTTCTAGCCTTTCTTCCAAATGGCTTTCACATCAGTTTTTGCCATCTGTCCTATCATCATCTTAATTTAAACTCTGGACTAGATGGTTTTAGCCTCCTGACTGGGTCTCTCTTCACATTTTAACAAACATGTTGAGGATTTTCTATATGAACTTCGCCAGAAATTGTGTTAATGAAAAGAAAGACTGAACAGGTAACCGCCCCAAGTCCTGAACAGCTTAGTTTAGCCAGGAGACAGACCTGAAAATAAAACAACTACAAAATAAAAATCTATATAGGTGCTTTGGGAACAGAAATAAGGGAATATTTAACTTGGAGGAAAACAAACAGGAATAATCTTATTATAAAAGAAGTAACGTTAGGATAATCAAAGCCTTGATTTAAAAAAAAAAAAAAAAAGTGTGTAGGATGGGAGCAAACACTGCCATGAGACAGCCTACTCAAGAAAGTATGAAACTTTAGGTAGAGCCAACATGGAACATGTCTTGAAGGGCACTGATAAATGGTAAGGAAAAGTATGCTGGACTTTTGCCAGGTTAAAAGAGGGCAAGAGTATTAGCAGAAAAACCAGGTACAAAAATCTAGGTGATGAACTAAGCCAGACTTCCACCAATACTTTATTATGATGCCATATTAGTAAATACTTCATTGACTGTCACCTTCCTTTCTCCTATGTCTTGTTCATTTCCCCCTCCTACAGGATAAAGCCCAAGATTCCCAGGATCATGACCTTAACATAACTTTGAGGCACTAATTATCTCAAATCCAACACAAACCATATGCCTCATCTTAACTTGGGTTATTCATAGTTCTTCCTATTTATGATCTCTGAAAAATGCCATTTGTTACCACTGTTATCTTCAAAAACTCAAAATGAAAAGACTAACTCAAAATATTTATTAAAATTATGGGTATCTTTCCATCTTTGTCATTTCCTAACAGCCCTAATATCTTCCAAACAGGTTTTTATTAATCCATTCTTATTCCCCTAAAGTCTTCTTCTCCATTACAGCCAAAATAAATTTTATTTTATCTTTTAAGTATATACAACTAATATGCTGTTACAGTTGTCCCAATTTCTTTTCCCTTTGCTCCACTCCACCCAGGATCCCCCTTCTTTCCTGTAATCCCGCTCCCTTTAGTTCATATCCATGGGTCATTCATGTAAGTTCTCTGATTTCACCTTTTCGTCTATTATTCTTAACTTCTCCCTGTGTATCTTGTACCTACCAATTATATTTCCTAATCCTTGCACCATTTCCCCATTTCTCTCCTTCCCCACTCCCAATGATCCCCATATCTATGATTCTGGTCCTATTCAGGTTGTTTGCTTAGTTTGTTTTTGTTTCAAAGATTCTGTATGTGTTAGTTGTCTTTTTAATGTTCATAATTTTGATCCTTTTTCTTAAATAAGTCTCTTTAACATTTCATATAATGATGGCATGGTGATGATGAACTCCTTTAGCTTTACCTAGTCTTGGAAGCAATTTTTACCTGCCCTTACATTGGTTGTAGGTCCTTGGCTTTTCATCACTTTGAATACTTGCCAGTCCCTTCTTGCTTGTGAAGTTTCTTTTTCTTTTTCTTTTTTTAAATTTTATTGTTGTTGTATTATATCCATCCCCTTTTTGCTCCCCTGTCCCCCTCCCCACCCACCCATTCCCCCCAAAGTCAATCCCACCTGCTGTCCATGTCCATGGTTCCTTTACACTAGGTTCTTGTCTAAGCTGCTCCCCTTCTTTGCCTCTACCTCCCCCTACCCCCTACCCCGTTCCCCTGACCACTGAAGGCCTATTCCTTGTATTCATATACTTGGTTCTGTTTTGCTTGTTGTTAGTTTTGTTTATTATTGTCCCATAATGGGTGAGATCATATGATATTTGTCCTTCACTGATTGGCTTATTTCACTAAGCATAATACTCTCCAGTTCCATCCATGTTGTTGCAAAGGGTACAAGTTCCTTCTTTCTTTCTGCTACATAGAATTCCATTGTGTAAATGTACCAAAGTTTTTTGATCCAATCATCCATGAAGTTTCTTTTGATAGATCAGGTGATAGTCTTATAGGAAACCCTTTGTAAGTAACTTTTCTCTTGCTGCTTTTAAGACTCTTTATCTTAAACCTTTGGCATTTTATTTATGATATGTCTTGGTGTGGTCCTCCTTGAGTCTAGCTTGTTTGGGACTCTCTGCTTCTTGAATTTGTATATCTATTTCCTTCACCAAGTTTGGGATTTTATTACTTTTCACACAAGTTTTCAATTTCCTGTTCTTCTTCTCCTTCTAGCACCCCTATGGTTTGGATATTGGCATGTTTAAAGTTGCCCCATAGGTTCCTAGACCTCTCCTCAATTTTTTCAATTCTTTTTTCCTCATTCTGTACTGGTTATTTCTTCCTTATGTTCCAAATCATTGATATGAACCCTGGCTTTTTTCCCCTTACCACTGCTGTTGTGTGTATTTTCTTCATTTCACTTAGCCTAGTCTTCACTTTTTCCCTTCTGTGTTTGTTGTACATAAGGATGTCTGTCATGTCTATGAGCACCATTATCACCAGTGTTTTAAACTATGTGTCTGCCAGGCTGGCCTTCGTTGCTTAGTTTAGCCACTGGGACCTTGATCTGTTCCCTTTTTGAGCCATATTTCTCTGTCTCCTCAATTTGACAGGCTCCTGTGTTTGTTTGCCTCCGTATCTTAGGTAGAGCTGTCCCACCTGCTACATTGTAAGGGGGCAAGCCTTAGGTAGTCATCAGTACAGGTGACCCACCAGTGCTAGAGCATTGTATGTGGGGGAGGGGTCTTAAAGGGAACAATGCTGTTTGCTCAGCCCTCACCCCTTTCTAGGCACTTCTCCCACTTCCCGTATGGAACTAGCTCCTCTTTGGCTGTTGCCCTGTTTGTAGTTCCCAGAGTGGGTGGGTCTATGGATATTCCAAGACTGTGGGGGCCTCTAAACAAACAGACTCTGCTGAGAGGCCAGCAGTTTCTTCCTCTGCCCTAACCCACAATGGTTTTCACAGTCAGAAGTTATGTGGCTTTATTTTACCTCTGGCACTGGTCTGGTGCTGGGAGCACTCAAAAGAAATCCCTACTGTGACTGTGCTTTCTGCTGGTCAGCCAGTCACCATCCCATGTGGCTGCTGTCCTCGTGTCAACTAACTGCTTGGCCACACCGTGTCCTCTCTGTCTTGGCTCCACCCCTCCTACCTGTCTGGATGAGTACAGATAACCCCTATATAACATGACACTTCTATAACATTGTTTTACTCTAACTTGTTTAGAGAATTGGGGAAAATCCTCGTTTAACATGGCTCCCTAGAACACAGTTTTGCTCTAACATAGTTTGAGAATTAGAGAAATCCCTGAACTACACAGAGTAATAAGAGCTTTCAAGAGTAAAAAATATATCATTCGGAATTAACAAAATTTATGAAGATCTCTCAACTAAAAGCAAGCAAGCTAAAATTGCATATTTTTTTGCAGTAAGTACAGGATAGAAGTCAAGATAATGCTGAAAAAAGTTCAGAGGATGAAGATAATCCTGTCAAAAAGAAAACACCTTTGGTTAATGGTGGTTAGCAGTGATGACAAAGAAAACATTATTTCTAGATATTAATATGTTATACTTTTGGTGAAAATTGATTTAATAAAGATATTTCTCATAAAAACGTTAACAGTATATATTTTTAATTTTTGGAGCCTAACCCCCTTTTTTGTACTTGTTCTTTGTTTTGTGTAACATGGATTTGCCTAACACAGCATTTTTTTTAGGAACCTAACAACCGTGTTATGTGGGGGTTACCTGTATTTCTTCATTATATCTTTTGGTTGTTGGACTTTCATGTAGCTTAATATTCTGAAATTTCTAGTTTTGAGGCAGATGTATCCATTTCTGCATGTGAAGGGAGACACAGTGTGTCTGTCTATGCCTACATCTTGAATTCATCCAAAATAAAAATTTAATTGCTATGGCCTTGCTGACTGAAATGCTTCAACAGCTTGCCAAATCAACAGTAATACTTACATGGCCCTAGGTAACTTCTTTGACTATAACTCTCTCCACTTGTCCCCTGTCACCACTAAACTGCTGCCACACCTTCAGTTACTCAAACAGAAGTTCTTTTCTGTCTCAGGACTTTTGCATAATCCTGATACTTCTACTAAGAATTCTCTTTCTCCCATTCTTTGAAACTTTCGCATTAAATTAGGACTCCTGATTTATAGTCATTGAAAATACCATAACTATAATTATACTATAGTAGGGAATAACTTCTTGATCACTTTCTAAATGTACTTAATCATGTAATCCTAATAACTTACTTAGTACAGTAGCCCTCTCTCCTTATCCACAGGGATGTTTTGAGTCCCCTAGTGGATGTCTCAAACCTAATATACATACATACGATGAAGTTTAATTTATACATTAGGTATAGTAAGATATTAACAATAACAGAAAAGTTAATATACTATAGTAAGTTATGTGAATATGGTCCCTCCCTCCTATAACTCATCTGGTAAGTCCTTAATGGGCAGGCAGCATATAAGTGTGGATACACTGTAAAAAGGAATAATTCATATCCCAGGAAAGTCTGTAATTTCATCACAAAAAGTGTGCAATTTAAAATTTATAAATTGTTTATTTCTGGAATTTTTCTACTTAATAGACTGTAGGTAACTGAAACCATAAAGTTTTGTTGATAAGGAGGGACTACTATAATAATGATATAATCTATTTATGTAATCTTCATATATTTCTTACGTAGTCCTCATTTTTAGATTAGAAAACTGAGAACCAGATAAACTGGGTAAATTGCTCAAGGTCGTACATCTAATGTGCCCAAGGTTCCATACCTGGTCAGTGACAGATATGGGATATGAACCCAGACAATCTGCTAGAGTTCCTTCTTTAGCTACTATAATGCATTGACTCCCACACAGGCAACTATTAGGTTAATGTTTGTATTCTTCCCAAACTGCTAAGCTTCCTGATGGGAGAAGCAGCAAGAGGCAAAAAAGGGGGTGGGGGTTATTTTGGGTGAACAATGGTTAAGTAGAGGATGCTACAATTAAGTATCTTTGTATGATGAAATGATCTCTACAGCAGAAGAATGAGAATGAACTGGCTTAAAGTATGTGAAACAAAAGTCAAACTATCAGATTGTATCTTAGAGACAGTTACATTAAATCTTTGTAAAAACTGCTTAAAAGAATACTATTACACCAATTGAAAATTAATGTTTCCACATGAACTAATACTTTTTAGTTCTTTTTAAAGATAGAGAAAATATTTTTAACCTTTGAAGGAATCAGGATGATTATAACAAAACTCCATTATTTCATTATAAACTACTGACACAAGCATTGTAGCACTAAATATGCAGGGTATATCTAAAATCTGGGTGAAAAGAGGTACATATCCCTAGTAACTTTTTCTTATGTAGTCTAAGGTAGCCAGGAGTTTTACTGTTAGCATGCTGATACATGTGAAGCATAATAAAATATACTAGTTCACAACATTAAAATATCAAGTTTTTTCCAGACAGTTGGTTCACTTCTAACAACAGAGTTCCCACTTATGTGGTATTATCAAGGATAAAGTGCCAACATACAGTGTGGGGAGGAGGAAAGGCTACCTGCTTCTTCCTTTCTTAATTCTTTTCTAAAAGAGATTTTATTCTGGTTGCTAAATTTGAGTTCCTGCTTGTTTTTTCCCTCCCAATTCCACATTCACTAACAACAAACATTTCACATATGCTTACACACATTTGTTGTTCCCTACAAAGAAAGCAGAAACCAATTAATAAAAATCACAGCCAACTGCCATTAACATTATCTGCCTTTATCAAGATGTAGTCAATCAACATTTGAAACAAATCATGAAAAGCCACAGGGACCGAAGATCATCTGGTATTTTTATTATTGCACTTTAGAAGGAAAGGCTGATAGGTTATCTCACTGAGAGACTGCTCAAATTCTATGGAACTAGTATATTCCTATTTCAAATGTCAAATACTACCAGTTAAAAATATTTATAGCCAAAGGAATTTTTGTTTTGGTAGTATATTTTGTTATTAGGATTCTGAGCTACCAATCATGCTTCACAACTGTTATAACTTAATATCTGGAAGTCTTTAGGAAAAAAAAAAAATGATCTTTCTTCTCTCCTATGTAAGAACCGTATTATTTATTCTTGAAGTCCTACTAGTTCTAGAACACTGTGGTTTGAGATTTATAGTATGATGAATGTATAATGGATAGTTTATGAATCTGCTTAGAATAGATCTAAGAAAAGTGAAGGTTTGGGTAAATTTTAAAGGTAGAATACTTAAATACATCAACTTGAATCAGTAACATGGAAATAAAAGCAATTCATTCCAAACTTTTAGCAAATGCAGAATGCCTAGTAACTGAGCAAGAAAACCCTTAATCAATACTAAAAAGGTAATGTACAGGAAACATGACTCTGGATGGAAATGTCATTCAACAGAAAACTAGGTATGTATATGAACGTATCCACAATCATTATTTTGGCCAATAAAATATTCTGATATGAAGTCCTTTCTAGGAGTTACAGGAATATTTCATAAGAGGTTTCATCTAAAAGAAGAAGGTACATTATACCTGAGAAAAAGATGGAGAGAGAATGTAAAGGAAAAAAAAATGCATTACTCTTCTTAATCCAAAGACTACTTACTGAAACCTGGTATGTAAAGCTGTTTTACTCAGATGATATACCTAAAAACCATCCCTTAAAATATGTCCTCAAAATGTACAAAGTATTCTCCGAAAAGTGTCAACAAAAATTCTATAAATGCCCCTATTAATTTGACTTTGATCAAGGAAAGTATGTTGTGCAGACTTCAACATGAAACAGATTTTGTGGTTTTCCAAAAATTTAAAAATCACCCCGTATCAATATGCCTTATACAGATTCAAACTTGAACTACCAATATATGAGCTTTGAAAGGTAAGTAATTATCCAAATGAGCAGTTAAGAGTTAAGAACTAAGCAGTACTTTGTCTTTAAATATTAGGGCATACGCTTATAACATACCCATGGAAGGACATATAACAATAGAAAACCTATAAATTTAGGATATAAAACAAATCCTCTAACCATAAAGCAGATTTAAGTGAGGGTGAATAATCTTACACCAATCCCTAAGGAGTGGAGAATGGTCTAATAAAGAGGGAGAGAGGATGGGAATCCAGAAGAAACTGGAGCTATGGTCTGCTATGATGGGGAATATGTATTTCTACAAGGCTCGCAGTCAACTTCAAACAAACAAACAAGACAACCCTAACACGTTTAAAGATAGGAAAAGGGGAGATAAACTACTAAGGATTCCACATGGTGAGGATCTGTTTTGAGATCTGAAATTCTTGGTATCCCAATCTCTGTAAGTATGATACACCTTGATGAAATGTTAGCCATCATAGGCCACATTAATTCTATCTTCCCTGTTTATAATTCAGAGTGTCTTTTTATGTGTAAAAGAATCTAGAAATCCTATGAACAGGAATTATACAAGACAGATTTGGAAGAATTAAAGAATCAATTTTTGGAGGCTTTCTGAGAAGTTAAAAAGCCTAAAAGAGTTGTACTGGTAAGCAAAGTAGTGCAGACCCAGGGAAACAACATTAAAAATTATTTCTAAAATGCATACATGAAGGGAGAAAACTCCTATAAAACTAGATCACAATTTTCAGTACAAGCCAGAATAGCAGAAAATGCTGTAGTGTTGGCATTTTACACACACACACACACGATTTTGTGAAGTTATATGACAAACATTTGCTGAACTTTGTCCCAGATATTGTGCCTTCACTGCTTCTATACTTATTTTTGTTAACCTAAAACCTAGAGATCAGTAGGAAGTTCCAGTGGGGGCGGGGGGTGGGGGGGAGCAAATATAGCTACCTGCCTAAAACTTGGGAAAAAGAAAAACAACATGTTCATAGCTAGAGGAAAGCTAAAACTAACTTTCTTCTGAGGTCAAGTTACATGCAACAAACTTTTTTTTTTTTTTTTAAAGATTTATTATTTTTAGAGAGAGGAAAAGGAGAGAGGCAGACAGGGAGACATCAATGTATGGTTGCCTTTCATACTGCCTCCAGCTACACACCTGGCTGGGGACCTGGCTTGCAATCTGGTTATGTGGCCTGACTGGGAATCAAACCATCAACTTTTGGGTTCACAGGCTGGCGCCTCATACACTCACTGTGCTACCAGCCAGAGCTGGGTTTTTTTGTTTGTTTGTTTTTTGTTTTTAAAATAAGTTTTCTGGTCCTGCTCTATAGAGAATATGGAATTAAAAAAAAGAAAGAAAGAAAAAGAAAGAAACCCTTACTTTAAATTATATCAATGAGCCCTGGCTGGTAGCACAGTGGATAAGGTGCTGGCCTGTGAATCCAAAGGTCGCAGGTTCGATTCCCCAGCCAGGACACATAACCAGGTTGCAAACCAGGTCTCCAATCAGGTCTGTGGCTGGAGGCAGGTGAAAGGCAACCATACATTGATTTCTCTCTCCCTCTCTGCCTCTCCCCCTTCCCCTCTTTCTTAAAAAAAAAAAAAATATTATATCAATGGTTCACTCAATTTAATGTTCTCCCTTTCACATTTAACTAGTAAGTAAAATTATTTCTCAGAACATTAGACTCTTAATAATTTCTGAGATAGTTTTATGAGAAAAGCAATTTATAAGAAGCATCATTATTTTTAAACAAAATGACTCACTGGTAAAATAGCCCAAAATTCACCTCAAAATACTGAGGAGAGTACTATTTTCTCCCAGCCTTTTCCACCACATACTTACCTGTGCAACTTTTCTCAACATTTGCTATTCTGAGGATTGGAAAGCTCAGAGCTGGAGTGCAATTAAAAAAGGAAAGGAAGGGAGGATAAGCTATGACATCAGACTCTCACAGGAACTCCCCTGAGATACTACAGCAGGGCTAACACCATAGCTCTAAAATTCGAACTTCAGAAATTGATAAGAAAGGAGTCCAATCAGAACATGATACATGATGGAATTCTGCTCTTTGAAAAATAAGGAAATTAAGCTAATAAAGATATGAATGTCCAGTTTCCACACTATGACTCTCTGGTTCATATCTTCATTATTTCCCAACTCCAAAATTCTCTCTCAGACGGATTCTAAATAATAATCAAAAGGGGAGTAAGGAACAGTGCAGAGCTTTCTATAAACTTGCTCATTTTCCCACAAAATGAAAAGACATTAGGACTTACCTGGCCATCTTGAAAATGTCTAAGGCAAAAACATTAAGATACTTTCCCCATCACTCTTTATATACTTTCTCACTCACCTAACTACCCAACATTAAATCTAAGTCTCTCATTAATACCACCAACCAGCAGAAAGACAGCTAACTACATAGATGTATTTAAATTCCTAAAATTAGATCACTAAGCTTTTTAAAAATCAGGGATAACTTTTAGAAGAAATATATTCTTTGGGAAGAAATAAATTTCTTAAAAGTGTTTTTCTCTGATTAAAAAAATACATGAGAACCCAACAATTAAAACTTTAATCAAAAAAGATGGTAAAAACTTAAGACTTTAAAAAAATTTATTCTACTTTTATAAAAATATATGAATACTTGTTTGATAACATAAAAAGTAAATTAATGATTCAAGAAAATTAGATTCTGACGATTATGAATGCTAAGGCTAATAAAAATAGATTCTTATGTAAGTTAAAGATAACTATTTAGTACCACTTAAGGTGAAAAATACTTGTAAACAGTAAACTAAATATGGAAGAGTATCAGAATCCTGAATGTTACATGAATTAGTTAAAAATGGTAAGTAGTCCAAAAAAGAAAAAAAGTAAGTATTACTTCAGCAAGGGAGCCCAGGACCTTTAAAATACTTCTAAATATCTTGTTATATAAATTAATCCAATGAATATTCGGTTAGCATTTATTATGTAATGCGCTGGATATTACATTTATACTCTTATCAGTTGATGCTCAGATTAAAGAATGCCACAATCAAAGAGCAGAGTAGAGGCAAACACATTTACAATGGATTTCTGCACCGTTACTATGGCCCTCAAGTGAACTTACCTTCATTACCTCTAATCTACTATTTTCCCCTTACTTTATTGTGCTGCTCCACATATCCCCTACCCCCAGGCTGTTCCTCAAACACAAAGGGAATACATACCGCTGTCCCCAGTATTTTTGTACTTGTATCCTTCATGAATGCTCTTTCTCTAGATAATCTGTATCACCTTAGTTCAGGTACAGATAGATAATTATAAATAGAGTAGATACGGAGCTCCTCACTAAGTGAGTTCCATATCTACTCTATTTATAATTACACTACCCTTTTCCCAAAACCCTTTCCTGTTTTAATTTTTTCTCCATAATGTATCAGCATATAATATACAATGTATTTTTATTTAGTTTTTAATCTTTCTGTGCTTTAAAATGTCAGCTCCATGAAAGCATCTGAGGTCTTGCCTTCCAGCATATCATCAGTTTGGCTCAAATAAATTCTTACAAAAATTCACACACAAAAATAAACTAAACTAAAATATCATCTCTGTGCATATAGAATTTTCTGTTTGTTTGTTTACTTTTATTTCCATAGGATCTGGAACAAGTGCCTGACACAGAGTAAGTAGGTCCATAATTTGAATGTGTCCCCATCCTACTCCATGCATGCTGTTACCTGAATGTTATTTCATACTAATACAGTATATGCAAAACTTTATGAATGTAAGAATTATTTTAAAAAATATTGGAGCCCTGGCCAATGTAGCTCAGTTGGTTGGAGCACCATTCCGTTACTGAAGGGTTGTAGGTTTGATTCCTGGTCAGGGCACACATACTTAGGTTGTGGGTTCAATCCCTGGTCTGAGTGCATGTGATTCCCAGTTCAGGAGTGTGAGATCCCCCATTCAAACATGTATGCGGGGAGCAACCAACAGGTGCTTCTTTCCTGCACTGATGTTTCTCACCTTCTTCTCTCTTTTAAAGCAATGAAAAATGTGTCCTCAGGTGAGGATAAAAAATTAAAAAAATAAAAATATTGGAATTATGTCCAAAAATTAACGTAACATTTTATAGTTCTGAACAATATGAATAAAAATTATTTTTAGACCTTTTCCCCCTGAAATTGACAAACACTCCTGAAATACCTAACAGACTACCAGAAATCTTCATTCTAACTAGGATCAAGGGGAGATGAAGATTTGGAGATTAAAACACTTTTTTTCCCATTTCCCAAATTTTTTCAAGCTAGAGTACAATTTTGTTTTAGAAAACATGTTGTTTGAGAGTATTTCAGACTTAGAATTTAATATGATGAGATAATACATGTCTCTTTTCCATCACAAAATCCCACTAAAGGAATTATACTACCTAGAGCCACTGGGTTGCACTGTAGTCCATGGAAATAATGTACTTCAAGTAGCTGAAAAGTATACAGCTGAACAGTCTAACATAGAGGGCTGCATAAAAATAAGCACTAATATGTATTGAGTGTTTGCCAAATGATAAGTATTGTTCAAAGAACTTTGTATTATATATATAGCCTCAAACCTCTATAAGCTTGTTACTTTCCCCTCAAATTGAAGCAAAGAAGGGTAGAGCCTGTAGGCTCTAGTCAAATTAAAGTTATTTATCCTGCAGAATACCCAGCCCCTGCCACTCCAATAGATACTAAAGGTTTATTCTCCAAAATGTTAGGGGTGAAAGCTGAGGAATTAAATACCTACATTCTGAACTGTGGGAATCTCAGCTTTCTTTCCTTAACTTGCTCTCAGGAATAATACCAATCAGATTAAGAACTACCACTCTATCCTACTTTAAAACTACAGTTGACCTTAGAACAACACAGGTTTGAACCTGCTGGTCTACTTACACTTGATATAAAAAAAAAAA
>PVIW01002894.1:95584-193343 GCA_004026585.1 Noctilio leporinus | reverse complement strand
TGGTATACAAAAATGCTTTTGATTTCTGGATATTGACTTTATACCCAGCTATTTTGCTAAATTTGCTTATTAGGTTGAGTAAGTTTTTGGTGGAGCCAATCGGGTTTTGTATGTACACTATCATATCATCTGCAAATAATGACAGTTTGACTTCCTCCTTTCCAATTTGGATACCTTTGATTCCTTTTTCTTCTCTGATAGCTATAGCTAGAACTTCCAAGACAATAGAATAGAATAGAAGTGGAGAAAGTGGACAGCCTTGTCTCATTTCTGATCTTAGGGGGATTTTTTGTCCATTAAGTATGATGTTGGCTTCAGGTTTCTCATAGATGGCCTTCATGATGTTGAGGTATGCTCCCTCTATTCCCATTTTGCTGAGGGTTTTTATCATAAATGGTTGCTGCACTTTATCAAATGAAAAGCCTAAACTTTTTAATGACTTGAACAGTCTACCACCAGATTCAGAGCACACACACACACACAAAAAAAAGTTATTTATTTAGTAGGTGGGTAATTGGTCAGTTTGGGACACTAAATTCTTTTCCTTGTTTTTCTGAAGCCTTTGCTGCAGAACTCACAGTTCTAAAACACGTAGTTAAATTACTCAATGAAATTTTGCACCACTACAAACCAGCCACATATTCATGTTTGTCAATCATAAAATAATATTTTATTTGCTCATAAAGAACACTTGAGTTTACAATATGTTGTCATAGAGAAAGTGTTTTGGGACCCAAAGGCAAAATTGTTTTTCACAGTTTCGTCACTATGAACTTCATTATCTTGAGCATATCATTTGACAGTTGTGCACACACTTTTTTTGTCTTTGGTGGGAAAGTACCTATCTGCCTTACAGTTCGTTGTAAGACTATAAACAGGTAATGAATTGAAACACATCTTTCAAAAATAAGAGTTTAAAAGCCCTGTTTAATAAGATTAGAATTTCTCAAATTATTTAACTGAAAAGACAATTTAATTACTTGAACATAAGTGTTTAACCTGTGCTAGGCAACCTGGCCTTTCAATTAAGAATTATAGAACACTTTGCACTATGTCATTCCATAAAAGATTAGCAATTAAAAGTGCACTTCCTTTACATTTCAAATAAACCTTCAAGACAGAGTGCTCCTGCAGAATCACTGCTCCCCTGCTTCTAACCTGTGGCATATCATAATTGCTCTTCATTATAATTTTATTGATAAAGTCTTGACAAAACATGAAGATCCTCTAACCTCCTTGTTACTAAGTAAAGGAAAATGCTTAAGCTGGAATTCATTATAAACCAGGAACATGTAAAGTGGAAAACCAATATTCATGCCTTTATATTTATTGAAAATCTTAACCTTTAAGAATCATTAGTTTTTAGGCTGGTCCATAAAGTTAAACTGAGCAGCACAAGGACAGATATGGAAGATCAGGGAGGGGAGTTGATCATAAACACCATTGAACTTTTGTTGAGCGGCATTCTTTATTCTCCATGATCCCTATGAGCAGAACTACATTTCTCACTCAGATTCCTCAAGTGATCTACCAGGGGAAGTAAGTTGCTTTATAAAATTATTAAACCATAATTTATTTACAATATTGTGTTATTTTCAGGTGTGCAGTATAGTCATTTGATATTTTCATAAACTATAAAATCATCACCATGATGAACTTAGTTATCTTTTGTTACTATACAGAGTAAAATTATAGTATTATTAACCCTATGCTCTATGGTATTCATTATATTCTTGTGATTTATTTGTTTTACACCTGGAAGTTTGTTGTCTCTAAACAACCTTCACCTGTTTCATCTATCCTCTCAACCTCACTTCCCCTGGCAATCACCAATTTATCCAGTTCTTTTCTGTTATGTCTTGTTTTCCTTTGTTTTGTTTTGATTCCAAAGATAAGTGAAATCCTATGGTATTTGTCTTTCTCTGACTTATTTAAACTAGCATAAATAACATCCTTGAGTTTCATTTATGTTGTTGGAAATGGCAATATTTAATTCTTGTTATAGCTGAGTAATATCCCTTTATCTATATCTATATAATTTTTAATTTTTCATTTTTTATTAATTTTTGTTGTTCTAGTACAATTGTCCCATTTCTCCCCCTCATTGCTCTTCCCTGGTATGATATTTATATAATATATACATCTATATATGTGTATATTATATATAGATGTATATATTAGGCATATATCATTTGTGGCCATTTTTATCTAATCTGTCCATATCTATATCTAACCTGTCGTATCTTCTTTATCCTCTATTAATATACACCTAGGTTACTTTCTTATGTTCACTATTGTAAATAATGTTGCAAAAAGCATTTGATATGCATAAAGTATTTGTTATGTTTTCTCTGGATAAATACCAAGAAGTGGAATTGCTGGGTTATAGGGTTCTTTTTGCTCCACAGTCTTGGCAACACCTATTTGCTGTCTTTTTGGTAAGAGCCATTCTAACGGGTGTTAGGTGTTATCTCTCTGTAGTTTTAATTTTTATTTCCTGAATGATTGGTGATATTGAATATCTTTTTATGTGATTTTTTAAAATCTATATGTTGTCTTTTGGAAAGTGTCTATTTCTTCTGCTCATTTTTAATCAGATTTTTAATATTTAGTTGTATGAGTTCTTTACATATTTGTAGTGTTTTCAGGTCAAAGTAGCCTTGTCTTCTAATTAAAATATGATTCCAGAAAAGAAAGGCATAAACTCTTAGTAAATTATAGTTTTGATATGGGATTTCTGTCTGATCTACTCTCCAATATATCTATGACATGTATAGGTGAAAACTTCAATGCTTATCTCATAATCTGAAATTCCTTTTTCATTTATCACAATTCTCTGTTTTGGTCTGGGTATAATCCTCTAGGCCTTAGAGAGCGTAGTGAGCACACATAAACTTATTTTAACCTGCTAATTTATTCTTTGCTTCTATTTGACATCATAGGCTCTTTTATATTTATGTCTATAATCAACTGCGTGCTGATCCTATTTCCCTTGAGAAAAGAGTTATCACCTTATGTTATTACAAATCACTATGTCTTTATAGTTGAGGACCTCACGTCTCAGCAGGGTGAAGTGGCTGGTGCCATTACGTATGCAAGTAAAAGAGAAATTATTAACACCTGATCTTCTCAAAACATCAAGTATTTCCTGGCTATTCAGATAGGTAATCAAGGCAAATTTAACAAACAACACTTGACAAGATTGTCTTCTTTCAAAAAATGAACACTCCTTGAATTTTTGTGATGATTCCAAGCATAAGCTCTGCTCTAAAAGGGAGATGAATTATGCATGCAAGTAGCTATATGACAAAATAGGAAGTGATATATGGCAGAAGAAGTAGATGCATTTTCCAAGCTAACTTTTAACTTTTTATCGCCTAACATAATGTTATTGGGACTTGAGAGTAAAGAGCAAAACCGCAAGGGCATAACAACTTTGCTCTTTCACCTCCAGTGAGCTCGCTTTCTATATTCTTAACACAATTCAATTTTTGACATGTAATTTATAACTTGCTATGTTCTTTGTTGCGGGAAACGATTCAAGATATTGTAAATGCATGCTATATCATATTCATTCAAAATAGACATTAAAATGTGCTCATTTATTTTATAAATTCTAGACTGACAGATATTTCGTGTGATCCCCAGAATAGATTACACTTTCTCAAGAACGTATATGATGTTATAAATATTTCCTTTCTAATGACTGCAATTTTTCTTTCTTTTCTGTGAAGAACAGCCCAGGATCCTGATCATGTTTCACTAAAGAAGTACGTATCTTCTGATACATGAAGAGGCTAACAAGAACAAAAGCTAAGATGAATTGAATGAAAGTTGTTAATAAGCATATAAGAATATTCAGGAAAATGTTTGAAAAGAAAGAAAATAGAAATTTAAAAGGTTTCCCCCCTAAATTTATTATAAATTAATAAGCAAAGCAAAAGAAGCTAAAAAGTTTTATTTTAAAGAATGAGTCATAAACATGATCCTTTTGCTTCAGTCTTCACTTCCAATTTTACTTTTTCTCAATTAATAAATTTCTAGGCCTGGAGTGTTAGAAACATACCCAGCTGAGGATGGGAAAGATTAATAGAAATTTTAACTTGTCATTAACATAGTGAGGGGAAAGAAATATCTGAAATAAGTAAAGGAGCTTAAAAATGTAGTGGTTTGGTTATGTCAGATGTTGCTCTGTCACTGTAGTCAAGGATCTAACATGTACTTAGAGGAAATCACTGTTTTGGTAGACTGGTATCTGATGGCATTAGAAGAGATGCAATTCTTTTTTGTTTATAAGGTACAAAAGGTCCAGCATTTTATTGGATGAACTCTAAGCTAGCCAACCTTAGCTGAATAAAAGTAGTCAGGCAGTATTTTAACACTATTTTCTGCTCAATGTTTTGTGGTCCTGAGGTTTTTCACATAGAGCAAATAATAAAAAACAAAAAGAAAATTAAGAATGACATTTTATGACAATGATAATTCATTTTAAAGATACTTTCACAATTATAATATTGAATGATAGTAATCCTAATTCTTGATAATTAAGGAATTGTTATTATGACAATCTTTGAATAATATATTTGATTTTAAGTGCACATATTTAAAAATTTAATTGCTATAAAATATAATGCACTTATAAATGTTCAAGTGGTATTATTTAATAGTGATTGTGGATAATGCCAATGTTACATGCAACAATAAAATGATAAATCATATATCATATTTTACCAAAGCAAAAACAAATAATGTTCTTATAAGAAAGTGATATATTTTGGAGTAGAGGATATTTTTGATTTGTCATTATAATATAATAACATAATAAATATGTTATTTGATGAAGTCAGATATTGGGGTGGTTATAGGCTCTCCTAATCTTGGTATTTGGAGTGAAAAACAGGGAAAGGGCAACTTAAAACTAGAGCTTAGTCAAAAATCAAAATATAAAGAGTATATCAATCAATCTAACAAGAAGTAGGGTGTTGAAAAATAAAAATGAGATGAAATATGTAAAACTAGTTGAAATGTGATTACATGGCAATACTTTGTAATTGGGTGTAACAGGCCTCTTTTTAATGTTTGATTAGAATTTTTGTTTTGTAGGCTTAGAAGCAGAATCAGACATTAGAGTATTTTAACGTAATAAAGCTCTGATGCCTTACTATACTCCATAGAGCAATGTGTCTTTACAATGCTTATGTTTGCCAGAGTTTGACTCTCTTGTTCTTGTTAAGTCCTGAAATCTTCTTTCTTTTATTTTTTAAAGATTTTATTAACTACTTTTAGAGAGAAGGGAAGGGAGGGAGGAAAAAGGGGAAGAAAGGGAGAGAAACATCATTATACGGTTGCCTCTCACCTGCCTCCAGCTAAGGACCTGGCTGGAGACCTGGCTTGCAACCTGGTTATGTGCCCTGACTGGGAATTGAACCAGTGACCCTTGGTTTGCAGGCTGAAATCTTATTTCTTTTTAAGATATTTTTCCACATCAGCTTTTAATAATTTAGTACTGCATTTCTTCAATTAATCTATTTAAAAATAATTAGTGAAATTATAGTTTTGAGTCTGTATTCTCTGTTAATCTTTTTTTTTTTTTTTCTCTCTCTCTCTCTCTCTCAAGATTTTATTGATTATTTTCAGAGAGAGGGGAATAGAGAGAGGCAGAGAAGGAGAGCACGCCATCAATGTATGGTTGCTTTTCACCTGCCTCTAGCTACAGACCTGACTGGAAATCTACCTGGCTTGCAACCTGGTCATGTGCCCTGGCTGGGGAATCAAACCAGCAACCTTTGGGTTTGTTGGCCATTGCCTTATCCACTGTGCCACCAGCCAGAGTCCATTCTTTCTTTTTATTCAAGCTCTTAAAGTGGGTCAATTATAAACAGAAAATAGAAGGAGTTTTCATCTTTGTTTATTATTCATTGGTACTCTGTCTTTTAACTATAAACTCAAAGTAATTTATATATGTTATAACTGACATATTAATATTTGTTTTTGCATATTATTTGTGATTTTCTCTTGTTACACCAACATAATTAATCTTCTCAAATTAGGGGGTAGTAAATGTGTTATTCTAAACTACTGAGTTTTGTGGTTTTTACATAGCAATAAATAAGTAATACAATTCACTAAAATATTAAGAGAAAACAATTCCTTAACTAACATTTAATTTGAAGGATGAATTTAACCAGGTATTTCTTACCTTCCTCCATTAGTACATTTTGTACTGTAAAAAAATTCTTTAAAATAACACAGTTACACAGCGACCATTGAACAGGTTTTCTCATTAAAACATAGACCTATGTATGTAGTAGCAGACTTGTTCTGTTCTTTTCACTTTTTCTCTTGGCAATCCTATAATTATCAGGCCATCATGAAAGCTGTGGATCGGCAATCTTTTACTATAAAATTACAGAAAATACACATGTTTGTTAGCAAAAGTGGCATGAAAAGTCATTATTAGAGGTAGCATAAGATAGAAGTATTTGCATAAATGCTGGATCTGCCCTTTACTGTGTGACCTTTGACTATTTGATTCATTTCTTGAAGACTCAATAATTTTACCTGTCAAATGTAGTCGAAAATAAAATATCTATCTCGGAATAGTGAGAGTTAAATGCGCCACTTTGTGTAAAGTGTTTAGAATAGGGCCTGGCTTACAGGTAAAACTATTGAGGCTTCAACAATGAATCAATGCTTTCTTTCCAGATGATGATGGAGAAGCTAATAAACAAACAAAGGTGCCAGGCACCACAACAGTGGGAAAAAAAAGAACTTATGATTACATTAAAGGAACATTTTCCTTGGAAATATGGTCATAAGGATAGCAATGTTTTTTTCTTACCTCTTATCTTCCAAAATATCTAGGAAGGCAGATTTGCAGTAGCATCCAGTAGGAAACCAGGGATCCAAAGAACAGACAGCATAGGCTAAAATGTGAACTGTAAGAAATTGACATTAAAGAAGGAGGAAAGAGCACCCTCTTCAGAGGGACGTTGCTCTGAAGATCTTGAGGGGAGCAAAGACAGTTGATACCCCAGTGTCAGTAATGAAGCACAGGTACCAGAGGCAAGAACAAGGAGAGGAGTAAACAGTGGAATAGGCAGCAGAGTTAGTTTACAACCTCTACCAGATGAGCATGTGGTGGTTTGCGATTTGAATTGAAAGAAGAGGTAACCCTGACTGGTATACTTTCACGGGTTGTTGTCCTGCCAACTGAAAGGTCACTGGTTCAGTTTCCAGTCAAGTCACATGCCAGGGTTGCAGACAAGGTTCCCAACTGGGGGCATGCCAAAGGCAGCCAATTCTTGTTTCTCTCACATACAGGGGTTTCTCTCCCTCTCTTCCTCCCTCCATCCCCCCGTCTCTAAAAATAAATAAATAAATAAAAAAGAAAAGTTAGATTTAGTGATGCTATACATGTGCTGACTAGCTAGAAGTAATTAATACCACTGGGAATGTAAATTGTATTTGTCTTTTGCTTTCATGATAAGGTGGTAGTGGTACTGTCAAGGTGGGCACAGGTAACCAGGTTCTTGGTGATCGTGGACAAAGGATTGAACCAAGCACACAAAGAGTTTATAGCAGAGAGAGAGAGCAGATTTGTGAAGCAAGAGCACACTCCACAGAACATAGAAGTAGGCCAACACGGAGCAGAGACTGACTTCAGGGCCTGGAGGGATTATAGGGCAGGTATTTCCTGGTTTTTGGTTGGCTTTTGTCATGCATGTACAATAGTAGTATTACTTTAAGCTACTGAGCATGTGGTCTTCCATGATTGGCCACCAGGGAAGGGGGACCCAAGATGATAATTTATTATAACACTATTATAATAAAGCAGGGGTCATATGGCATCTTCTGCGCAAGTCATGATTCACCATGATTTAGTGCTTTTCCAGAAAGCAGGAAAACTGGTCTTAAAACAGGGTTTCTATTCGATATTGGTGTCCTCTGTCTTAGTCTAGGGGCTCATGCAAGTTTCCTCCCTTCCTCCTATCTCCTGCCTCAGTACTATAAGTGCACATTCAAAAAGGACAAAAAATAAATATCATTAAATGTTACTTTTTAATTTTATAAATAATGTTGAAATTATGTGCAATTTTAAATTTCTTCAAGTATGCTGCATATATAACTAACATGTACAAAATAGTTCCTTATTTCCTGAATGAAAAGACTGTTCTTCAATTTATAACTATGGTGTGCATAATCCGCTGTTAATTCTCCATCTGTCTTTTTCTTTCACAACTATTTTTTAAAATTCTAGCTGCAAATTGATGTATTGTCATTGTGGTTTCCAAAAATCTCAGAATTTTTCCAAAATACTATAGGTGTTCTCTGGTATTTATTTCCTTCTTCATTTACTTGTTTAATCAAATTATTGTACTTTAGTCTTCTCTGTAAAATCTATGCACTTAAAAACAGATACAATACTGCAATCATCAGTTCATTTTTGGCGGTAACCTTGAGAGTTTTCAGAAATTGGCAATACATACTGTACTATGCACTTATTATCATTTAGATACATAGATGAGTCCTTTGAAATAGTTCCTTTCATAAACAATTTCGTGATCTTAGATTTACTAATTTCAACAAACTGATTTTAGTGTTCTAATAGCTTTCCTTTTAAGAGAAAGATTTTGTTGGGATTTTCTTTTTCTGCTTCTTTTAAACAAGTAAGGTCAAAATGTTTTAGAAAAGAAACCATGCAATCTAGCCAAATACGCAAAATAGTTAGAGATATATGAGTGAAGGTATAAGTTTAAACATATTTTTATCAGATATAAGTCTGATAGTGAAAATTTTATGAAGCAGAAATGTTTATCTCTTTTCTATTTGTAATAAAAATAATTCAAATATTCTCACTTACTAAATTAAACAATTTTGTTTCTGTGGGTAAGAAACTTATGAAATCATTTTATCTTTTGTAGTAATTATGGAAATAAATATGTAGCATGTGTAGCATTTTTTTTCTATAAAGCTTTCCTACAACTCTCTTAATAAGTTAAATGTATTACCCCAGTTACAGTATAATTGCATAAAGCTTGTGGTTAGTTGTTGCTAGATTTTTATTTTTCATGATAATGATTGGCTTTTCTAGAAAGGCTATCTTTTAATATAGTTATTGTGAAAAAATTATCATTGTTAAAATATTGAAGACACTTCATTATTTTCTCATTTTCAATTGTCTATTTAAAAGAGAAGGGAATTACAAAAGAAAATTGTTTCTAAAACTATTTTAAAAATAAATTTAAATTACTTTTCAAGTATTTAAAATATTAGTCATTATTTTCTTAATTATTTAGTATATGTCATTTTATTTATGTAATTTAATTCTTCTGTGTGATGAAAATATTTTGAAAGCATCACATGGCACTTTATCAATTTTGATGCAAGTTAAATTATAACTAAATAAAATGTATGTATTTTACAGGTGAAAAAATGAGCATGACCTATTTAATGATAGCTATTAATATGAAAATATGTGGAACAGATTTATGTAACTAAATAATTACTCATGTTATTTCTCATTCAGCATATTTATTCACACATATTCAGTAAGAGCTGTCCAGATGACTGTTTTCAATAACTTAGCCTTTAGCTTTTCAAAAATTACTCTCAGTACATTACATTAATTCCCTAGAGTTACATATTAAGTAAATCTCAGGTCCTGTAAAAAGACTACATATTATCTAACTAGCTGAGAAAAACAAATGCACTGAAATACAAAAATCATTTTAAAAATTGAAATATACATTCTAATTAAACCACTTCTTTTGTGCTTTTAGAGTACTTTTTATCACAATTTTGTTGCTGTTCTATTTTTAATACTATGGAAATTTTAAATTACTCAATAAAAGTTTAAATAATTATTGTTTAAGGTGGCTTAATGTTTAATATGTACTGGAGAAAACAATCAAAACTGTAATCACTTCAAAAACTAATTTAGAGTATAGTAACAAATGATTATGAGAAGTTGAGATTACAAAATTCTGGAAAAGATATATGCATTTTACAGGTACAAACATATCTGAGTTGTTATAAATTTATGCTATACAATTAAGACTTCTAAACTTTTAAACCTTTAGATTCTCATTTATTTTTTTTTAATTTTGGTAAAACAAACACAAAATAAATTTTAATAGCTTAAGCCTTTCTACCTGTGCAATCAGCAAAGTTAAGTATATTTACATCATTGTGCAATCAGTCACCATTTTTCATTTTGCAAAACTGAAACCCTGCATCCATTAAATAACACCTTCCCATTTTTCCCTCCATCTAGCCCCTGGGAATAATCATTATACTATCTGGTTCTATACACCACATGTAAATGGGATTATACAATGCTTGTCTTACTGGGCCTGGCTTAAATTTATTTAGCAAAATGTTTTCCAGTTTTGTCTGTGTTATATATCTACATTTTATTTATTTTCATCCATTAGTGTAAGGTTGGGTTGCTTCTACCTCTTGACTATAACTAGTGCTTCCATTAACTTGGGGTAGGGGTGAAATCTCTTCATGATCTTGCTTTCAATAATTTTGGCCATATACTCAGAAGTAGAATTGCTCGGTATACTAGTTTCTTTTTTTTATTTAATTTTATTGTTGTTATATTACATGCATTCCCTTTTACCTCCCCTTTGTCCCATTCCCCCTCACCCTTCCCCCCACAAAGTCAATCCAAATTGTTGTCCATGTCCATGGTCTTTCATGCTAGTTCCTTGACTAAACTGCTCCCCTTATTTGCCTCCTCCTCCCCTTCTTTGCCTCCTCCTTGTTCTGCCCACTGAAGGTCTATTCATTGTATTCATCTATCTGTTTCTGCTTTGCTTGTTTGTTTCTTTTGTTCACTATTGTCCTGTAATGGGTGAGATCATATGGCATTTGTCTTTCACTGACTGGCTTATTTCACTAAGCATAATACTCTCTAGTTCCATCCATGTTGTTGCAAAGGGTAGGAGTTACTTCTTTCTTTCTGCTGTGTAGTACTCCATTGTGTACCAAAGTTTTTTTTATCCAATGGTCCACTGATGAGCACTTAGGCTGTTTCCAGCACTTGGCTATTGTAAATAGTGCTACTATGAACATAAGGGTACATAGGTTCTTAGGAATTGGTGTTTCAGGGTTCTTTAGGTATAGTCCTAGTAGTGGAATTGCTATATCAAAAGGCAGTTCCATTTTTAGTTTTTAAAGGAAACTCTATACCATTTTCAATAGTGGCTGCACCAGCTTACATTTCCACCAGCAGTGCACCAGGGTTCCCTTTTCCCCACATCCTAGCCAGCACTTGCTGTTTGTTGATTTGTTGATGGTTGCTATTCTGACAGATGTGAGGTGGTATTTTACTGAGGTTTTAATTTGCATCTCTCTGATGGCTAGTGATATTGAGCTTTCTTTCATGTGCCTTTTTGGCTCTTTGTATGTCTTCCTCAGAGTTGTCTGTTCAGGTCCTTTGCCCATTTTTAAAGTGGGCTGTCTGTCTCCCTGGTGTTGAGTTCCATAAGTCCTTTATATATTTTGGAGATCAAACCCTTGTCTGAGGTATCATTGGCAAATATATTTTGCCATACAGTTGGTTCCCTTTGAATTTTGCTGGTGTTTTCTTTAGCTGAACAGAAACTTTTCAGTTTGATATAGTCCCATTTGTTTATTTGTTGTTTGATTTCCTTCGCCCTTGGAGAAGTATCAGAAAACATATTTCTGCATAGGATATCTAAAATTTCACTGCCTATATTTTTCTTCAGGACCTTTATGGTAGTACTGCTTATGTTTAAGTCCTTGATCCATCTTGACTTTATTCTGGTGTGTGGTATAAGTTGGTGGTCTAGTTTTATTTTTTGCATGTTGCTGTCCAGTTCTCCCAACACCACTTGTTGAAGAGACGTTTTCACTCTTTTATGTTCCTTCCACCTTTGTTGAATGTTAATTTATCATAGAGTCTTAGTTTTATTTCTGGGCTCTCTATTCTATTTCATTGATCTATATGTTGATTTTTATGCCAGTACTAGAATATTTTGATGACAGTAACCTTATAGTATAGTTCAATGTCTAGTATTGTGATTCCTCCTACCTTGTTTTTCTTTCTCAAGATTGCTGTGGCAATACATGGGTATTTTTGGCTCCACATAAATTTTTGAAGTATTTTTCTATCTCTTTAAAGTATGTCATTGGTATTTTAATTGGGATTGCATTGAATCTATAGATTGCTTTGGATAGTATGAACATTTCAATGATGCTAATTATTCCTATCCATGAACATGGTATATGCTTCCATTTATTTATATCCTCCTTAATTTCTTTCTTCAGTGTTCTGTAGTTTTCTGAGTATAGGTCTTTTATCTCCTTGGTTAAGTTTATTTGTAAGTACTTTGTTTTTCTTGTTGCTATGGTAAATGGGATTTATTTTCTAGCTTCTATCTCTGATGTTTCATTATTGGTATCCAAAAATGCTTTTGATTTTTGAATATTAACTTTATATCCAGCTATTTTGCTAAATTTGCTTATTAAGTCAAGTAAGTTTTTGTTGAAGCCTATTGGGTTTTATATGTACACTATTATGTCATCTGCAAATAATGACAGTTTGACTTCCTTTTTTCCAATTTGGATACCTTTGATTCCTTTTTCTTCTCTGATAGTTATGGCTCGAACTTCCAAAGCAATGTTGAACAGAAGTAGAGAAAGTGGACAGGCCTTGTCTTATTTCTGATGTTAGGGGAATAGCTTTTAGTTTTTTCTTATTGAGTATGATGTTGGTTTCAGGTTTCTCATATATGGCCTTTATGATGTTGAGGTATGCTCCCTCTATTCCCATTTTGCTAAGGGTTTTTATCATAAATGGTTGCTGTACTTCATCAAATGTTTCTTCAGCATCTGTTGATATGATCATATGGTTTTTGTCTTTCATTTTGTATATGTGGTGTGTTACATTTATTGATTTGTGAATGTTGCACCACCCTTGTGTCCCTGGGATGAAACCTACTTGATCATGGTGTATGACCTTTTAAATGTATTGCTGGATTCAGTTGGCCAATATTTTGTTGAGAATCTTAGCATCTATGTTCATTAGAGATATTGGCCTATAGTTTTCTTTCTTAGTTGTGTCTTGATCTGGTTTTGGGATTAGAATAATATTGGCCTCATAGAAAGAGTTTGGAAGTCTTCCCTCTTCTTTGATTTTTTCAAATAGTTGAGGATAGGAGTTAATTATTTAAATGTTTGGTAGAATTCAGCTGTGTAGCCATCTGGTCTGGGGCTCTTGTGCTTTGGGAGATTTTTGATTACTTCTTCAATTTCACTAGTTGTTATTGGTCTATTCAGGCTTTCTACTTATTCTGGATTCAGTTTTGGTAGATTATACATTTCCAGAAATTTGTTCATTTCAACAATAGGTTGTCCTATTTCTTGTCATATAGTTATTTGTAGTAATTTCTTGTAATCCTTTGTATTTTTTAAGTATCAGTTGTGATTTCTTCTCTGTCATTTCTAATTTTGTTTATTTGGGTCCTCTTTCTCTTTTTTCTTGATGAGTCTGGTCAAAGGCTTGTCAATTTTGTTTATTTTTTCAAAGAGCCAGCTTCTGGACTTACTGATTCTTCGAATTCATAGAAATACAGGCCTACTTAAAAAGGATAGAAGAAGCTTATACAAACAACCTAACCATAAAGCTACAAGAACTAGAGAAACAACAACAACAGATAGAAGAAGCTTCTACAAACAACCTAACCATAAAGCTGCAAGAACTAGAGAAACAACCACAAACAAAGCCCAGAGCAAGTGGAAGGAAGGAAATCATCAAGATCAGAGCAGAATTAAATAACTTAGAGACTAAAACTATTTTTATTTTTAAATCATGAGTCTTGGTTACCATAACGTTTACTATGTATGTAATGATTTCACTCTGCCACTATATTTAATTTATACACATAAAAATACCATAGTATCATAGTTAGTTATTATTATTCATTAATTAAATTAAAATATTGGGAATATAAGCTGACATTATTTTTATTTATTTAAAAAGTATTTAGAAAACTTAACACCAAAAAAAAAAAACCAACCCAATTCAAAAATGTGCAAAGGGCCTGAATAGACATTTGTCCAAGTAGGACATACAGATGGCCAATAGATATATGAAAAAATGCTCGATGTCACTAATCATCAGTGAAATGTACAATAAAACCACAATGAGATTTCACCTTACACCTGTCAAAAGGCTATCATCAATAAATCAACAAACAACAAGTGTTGGTGAGGATGTGGAGAAAGGGGAACTCTTTTGCATTGTTGGTGGGAATGCAAACTGGTAAAATCACCATGGAAGGCAGTGTGGACATACCTCAAGAATCAAAATTGATCTGCCTTTTGATCCAGTGATCCCACTTCTGGGAATATATCTGAAGGAACCTAAAACACTATTTCAAAAGAACATAAGCACTCCTGTGTTCATCACAGCATTATTTACAATCAAAATGGTACAGAAAGAGATCAAGCATCCATCAATAGATGAGTTGATAAAATTATGGAACTTTACACAATGGAATACTACTCAGTTGTAAATAAAAAGAAAATTTTATTATTTTGACAATATGGATGAACCTTTAGAACATTATGCTCAATGAAAAAAGCCAGGCATAGAAAAATACCAAGTGATTTCACTCATATGTGAAATCTAATGAACAAAGTGAACTAACAAGGAAAATGGTGGCATACTCATAGATGGAGAACAGGATGACAACTAGTAGGGGAGTCAGGGGGTAGAGTGATCAAGCAAAAAATAATAAAGACACAGGGACATGGACAGTAGTGTGGTGATTGCTGGGGGAAGGGGGAATAAGACAAAATGGTAATGAAAAAATACAATAAAGATTAAACTGGAACAGAAAAATTTATTGAATCTATCATTAATTATTTACTGAAGCACTACTATATTCCAGTGTGCTTCCCACCATGCAATAAAAACAAACAGAAAATTCAGCTTTGAAAAAAATGTGTCTGAACCTAGAAGAAAATCAATAAAGAATGAAGCAAAAAGGCATTTTTAATATCTATATCCAAGACAAAATGTTGGTTTAATACCCATTTATGAACCTGATCCTTCTTTATACTCACAATATAATGTCTGAATTATTTCCTGTTCTTATAGGAATAAATAGAATAAGCAGATTATGATCTTTGACTATTGTAAACCACAGTAAGATTTGCTATGTCCCTTTTTCCAGATAACAACTTATAGATATTACAAAAATTGAACATGTAATGTTGTGTAATTGTTTGGGGAAATACTGTTCTGTTTAGAAGTCACTAACCAATGGTTAGTGTATCTATTAGAGGTAGCCTGTCCAGTGAAACTGTCTGAAAAAAAGCAACATAGTTATGAACATATATTAACAAAGACATCATTTCTGCCTCAAAAGAAGCAATAGATAAAAGAAGCCACCTCTTCAGAGCAATCACTTGTACCTGTGGGACTTAGCTGTAGGTTTGGGTTAAAGTATTTTGTTTCAATCTATAAATCAATAGAGGCTATTTCCTCAATTACACTTTAAAAAGAAAGATTTCACTGTAATGGCATGGAAAATCCATGTCTACAATGTCTGAATGTTGACAAAGGTCACCTGCGATAACATAAAGGATAGCAGAAAAGAACAATAAACTTTGATCTGTATTTCTTGATGTACTTAAACTTTGGTGTCATTACTGATATTAAGGAATCAAAGGTGATTTAGGAAAGAGAAGAGAGCCAAAGTTACACTTGTTGATATTTTATACATTTATTTGTTTATTCATATATATATATAATGTTTCTTATTTAAACCTATGATACTTGTAATAAATCAATATTTTCTGTTGTCACTTATATATAATGCCTTAAATATTACCTCAAGGTAGAGTTTCCTGGAGTTCAATAAACAAGTGGATTATACTGGAAAATTAATATTAAAAATCTGAAATGCATTAATAGCAAAGTAGATTAAGAGAACACTCTTGATAGAATGATATCTTACTGTTATTTTTACTTAGGAATATCACACACTGTATATAAATACTATGTTAATATTTAAGATACAATGCTAAACAATTCTCATCCATGGTCCTCAAAGATTTCATGGTGTATTGAAAGAACAAACAAACATACATCTATATATTCACATCTTAATGGTGTATTGAAAGAACAAACATACATCTATATATTCACATATGATTTTGAAAGTGTGAATACAACATTTCTTTAAATATTACAACATCTTGGTGTGTAATGATTCTTTTTCAGAAATAAATTCTATTGTCTCCTCATGTCCTATTAATAGGTAAGGTTTTATTAAAACCATGTAAAATACCTTACTATAGACTGATATCATGGAATTAATATTTTGATCTGGGAAAGGACAATTTATGACAAAAATATTTTTAAAATATCTCATACATATTTTTTCTAGAAAATGATTTAGTATCTAGACCATTGCCAAAATTATAATATTCAGTGTTAGAAAATACAGTCACATGCATGCAGTCTTTAGATCCACCATCCACATAAGAATAAATTGGGACTGGACCACTTACCAAGAAGTAACCACATACCCTATTGGCTTATCTTCTTGTGTGGGGATATGTTTCCCTGTTACTTTCAATAAATATAATCTTGATTTGCTTAAGTGTGCATCACATTGTCTTTTGATTTTCTCAAAACTCTTATCTGTCTTTTGCAGGGTGGGGTCATGGTCCCTCAGCCTTGGCACAAATTAGGTGGGCTTGCTTAGGCATATTGCACTACATCAGGTGCTGAGTGTGCCTACTGGTCACAGGGGGCAGATGCTCACTATTGGAGCCAATCTTGCGCTTTCTCTTTTTATGTAAGTAGAACACTGGTCCATCCTGTGCTTGACTATGCTATAGATTCCTTGGTGATTTCCATCCCAAAGTACAATGGACAGAGGTGTGTGAAGTCTTCCTCTGGACTGAATTCATGCACAATACTTGATTTGTATCCAGTCATTTGAGTCTGTCAACTAGCAATGTGCTATATAATTTTGGACTTCTTTGGGTAACTGTCAGAAACTAAGTTAAACAGAAAAGGAATTAATAAGCTGCTATAACTGGGGCTTTCAAAGGGTATAATTATTACAAACAATGGTTCTTATCTTAGATTTGGAGAATGGAAATGTTTCTCCAGCTTCACTCTCCATTATTTATGGCTCAGTTCTCACTTCTGCATTATTTCATTCTTATTTGGCTTTGTGCACGTAATAAGATTCCCCCCTTGTCACACTTCAGGACCTTAAAATTGGTGAATGTAGAGAAAGAATAAGCTTTTCCCTTAGCACCAGTAGCAATATGCGTGGAAAGACTGATAGGACCTGGTAAAACATATATCCATATCTGATTCAATTATTATGATAGAGAAACGGACTATCCTTATGGGCTAAGTCTGAGTTCCATGATCACATTTAGTGCTAATAGGATCTGTTATGTATGCACCTGATATATAAAATTAAGAAATTAAATAAATGATGCTTAACATAAAATATACTATAGTAAGAGCATATACTTTAAAAGCACTCATTTCACCTCTTAGTAACTATTAAACATTGAGCAAGTTATACAACTCCTTTTCACCCCAATAACTAAATTGTTTAATTTGGATATTTGTTAAAAATATTAATAATATGATTATAAAAATCTTACCTCAGGTGTATTATAATATTTTATAAAATTGAATATAATTACTTCATAAAATTAATAAAAATAAATTATTACAAAGTAGAGAAAATACATCTATTCTGATATGTTCAGATATTAATGAAATGATTTACCAGAATATAAACATTTTGAATGGAATTTACTATATTCTTGTTAGCTAAAAATAAGGGCATTGTAAATGCTTTTTATTTTTTTAACTTATTTTTTACCGTGTTGTATTTTTGTTACCACCTATCCCCTCTGTATCCTCTTCCACATCTAAATACCACCCTCATCACAACAAGGCAGTGTAACTACTTTATGACAGTAACCTAAAGCTGTGATTATAATATTATATTATAAAACCTACATCTCATCAAACAGCTACAAAAACAAAGTTTTAGAATCTTGATGAAATAGTTTTCTGAATAACATCAACTGACATGGAGAGCAAAACAAATAAAATGACATTAGTCCACTTAAGATAGCATAAAGTCTATAAAACAAACTGGAGTCACTCATGTTAAGCAAGATAACTGTGAGTCAGCCCAGACACTTCGGTTCAAGAAGAAAACTACCTATGTCAGAGCAGACACACCTGGCAAGGAGACACACCCAAGATATCTGTGCATGTGATCAGAACAGCCATGTCTGCAGAGTGGGACCACTCATAGATAGGCCTCTAGGGAGATTCCCCAACTGCCATTAGGGGTTCCAAGGCACTCATCAAGAGACCTAGAAAGGTGGAGTGGAGTACAGCACTCTCATGGAGATCTCAATGGATCCCCCTTGACGTCCACTGGAGGATCTTCCCTGCTGGACTGAAGACTTCCATCTGCCCCGTGGCCCACCTTGCTCAGGAGATCCTTCCTTGCAGGACACTGACAATTCCCTTGCCCACCGTGGTTCTGGGCTGCTCAGTAGGCAGCTAGCCAAAGCAGTTGCCTTGCTGACTTATAGGAAAGACCATATAGTGAACACATGCTCATGATAACAGGCAAGCATGATTTGTTAATAATACCCTTTTCTACTTGTATACACCAAGTTATTTCATACTTGGGGTACAGAAAGAATTGGAGAGAATTGATTAGTTCAAACTGAGGCAGAACTGAAGAACTGACTAAAGGATGTCATCACCAAGCAAGAAAAGAAGTGGGACACAGTATTTTGGTTCTCTGTACTACTCACAAGAAATTATTTGAAGAGATAATTGATTGTATTAGCTCATGTAGGACATGAAAATCTATTTGTGAGTCCATTTTAGAGTCTGGGTACAAATTATCTTTAAGGATTTTGTTGTTGTTAAGTGAAAATATGTCTCACCTTTTTGTTTCAATCTCCCTGCTTGCCCTTCAACAACCAATTCTGGGCATTTTCAGTATTACCAATACTATACTTTTGTAGATAGAGTGAACATTTTAATTTTTTATTTGACTCTTTATTTGTTATATATTTTTAAGTCTTTATTCATAAGACACAGGCAATAATCAATGCCAGATAAGGTAAGTGAGGTATCATTATAATTTAAAGCAATACCTGTTTATAAAGATAACAAACCTTGGAATTTTGGGATTATATCCAGTTTTGAAAACTTTGGAAATATTCATTGTGAACAAAGAATTTCTAGCAGTCATCATTTATAATAAATTGATGCATAGAGATAAATTGATAAATATTTCACAGTTGAAAATGGATAAGATATGGCACTATACATTAATCATGTGTTTCAAATTATCTGTATTAAAAGCTAAAATAAATTATGGGTCATTTACCCTTGATTTAACCAGTTCCTTCTTTATTATGATGGGAAGATTTGTCTATTTTATAAATAATCCCCCCCTGCAAAATAAAAGCACAATAATTTTTAAAGGAAATTGGCCAATTACATTTCACATGCAAATAGCATCCTTCCAAAAATTCTCTGAGGATGTGTACAGGTTATATTTCAAACACCTTCAGTGAGGGAAACTCACTACCTTTCAAATATGCCTATTTCCTAACTGGACTGTGTAATAACATTTTACTTATATTAAGACATATTATTTTCCAAAGAAACTTTCACTTCTTAGTAATATTTCTGCATCTCATGTTCATATTGAATAAACTCCTCTTTACTTTCACAGATGATCTTTAAAACTTTTAGCAAGCCATTTCTCTAATATTTTCATTTCAAAAATGCTTGTTTTTCAAACTGACCTCTATTTAGCATTTAAAGACTTTTGTTCTATAAAATGTGTCCCAGTAAAATTATTTTAATTTGGCCATACTGTACTCATATTTCTTTTTCTTACATGAACAAAATTAATTGGTTAGTGGACTATCATCAGTCCAAATTAAAAATGAATAAACTTACACAGCCAGTTAGAATAATGTGCCCAAGGTCACACAGCTAGTACATTATGAAAATGGTTTTCCATTTCACACAACAAAACACAATGGCTATAATTTTGTGGATAAGTTGTAGGAATAACTACACCAATAATAGCTCACATTCAGGAAAAATTCTGAAACTTTTTGAAATTCAATAAATATTATTATGAATAAAGTTGTTAAACCAGGAACTAACTCACCAACTGTTTTAGCCTCCATCTTATTTTTACCAAATGTGGCCCACAAGTGTAAGTTATTGTTTCACCGAAGTCTCAATACATTATTTTAAATATATTTAAATACTGATCAAGAAATCTAAAATAACATGGGTGAAAAACACCCTATTTTTATTCAGCTGCATAAGAGCTGCCCAATAATCCATTTCAGAATCTTGTCTAAGATTAGTCATTTGGCTTACAAAAAATAGTGAAATAATAATTTTGCTTCTTGAATATGTATAAAAAAGTGACAAATTCTGGAAAATAAAGTAATAGGATATATGTTACTCTAATACTCATACTTACAAAGAATACAAACTTTCAAAATTTTACCACTTAGGATACCAAATCAGAGTTAGTTTAGAATAGCTCTGTTAGTAGAATTTTCTATAATGATAGAAATGTTTTATATCTTTGTTGTCTAATATTGTAAGTAGTAGTCATGCAAGTCTGTGGAGCACTGGAGATAGGGGTAATATAGTAAGGGAATTAAGTTTACATATTATTTATGTTTAATTAATTATTTAGCCATATGTGGAAAGTGTCTATTGGCCAGCACAGATCTACCCAAAGGGGTTTGCACATACACTGGGCAAATATATTTTGTCTTCATCCATTTGATGAATATTAGAGATGGAGGCTCACTTTAAATTCTGTTTTTTGCTCCTTTTAATAGAAATAAAAATGAGGTTACTTTTTCACTTTACATTCATTTATATTAAATGGTCAGCCTAGAACAATAGGCACTTTTGTGCTGTTAGTTTCTTTCTCTCAACACAACTAATGAACAAACATAAAAAGCAGTGTTAAATGCTAAAAACAAGATCAGATTCAAATCAGATTATTTTGAGATCCATTTCTATTTATATTGTTTTCTTGGAGATTAATGTCACTGTTTCATTCTTAGTTATGTGCCCTCCATACTTTAATAGTTTTCATACATTTTGACAATAGCAAACCCATTTTATGACCACCATGTTTTCTTCTGTTATTTTCTCTGCTTTTTCTTGTAGATCATTCCTAAATATAGTTGAAACTTTAAGAACTTCTCACTCCTTTTTACAAATGTCAGCCCCCTGCTTTGGACTTTTCTGATATTTTAAAGCTGTTTATCTAAGATCTAGAATATATATATCTAATGATCCTCCAACTTCATCCTCCCAAACTATAACTCAGTCTGTGGTGGCACACCAGGGATACTTAATTTTCAAGAGCATCTACTTTCTTTTTCTCAGCCCCTCTCTGACTCTTAAGAAATGAAATGTGTATTTTGATATCTGATATTTTCAGACTAAATAACCCCAATCTGCATGAATCTACATTAATAAATAACCCCAATCTACATTAATAAAGTCAAATTAAATTTAATCTTAATTTATAAAATAATTTAATAATAATGTGTGGCAGAGATTTAGTCTGAATAATTACTTCAATTAAATTGACATAATAGAAAAAATGCTAATATTAAAAACAAAACAACAGTATTTTAATTCCTTTTTCTCTCCACAGGAGACTCAGCTATCCAAGGGAAATGAAAAGGTTTAGCAGTTAAATGATCTTTTGAGAAATGAGTTTCAGTGAGGCTGTACAGAGTGGAAATCACTATTATACTTTGCTCCCATTTTAAGTTTGAGAGGCCTTATAATCCATGGTAGACAAACTTCATTTATTCTCTACCTGATAAATGGGCCTGCATTTATCATTATGTATTAATGTATTAATGATATCACTTTCACTTTCTTCTGGCATTTCAATGTTCTCTTGATCATCTTCTAAATAACAAGTATTTTGTTTTTGAGAATCAGCAGCTACAAGAATGTACTCCTTGAGTATATACAAATACATTCCACTACAAGGGTAATGACAATGTTTTTTTAAATGATAGCATTATTTTGGTATGCATCAGGTGAATATACCAATTTGTATAAGGATTTCACAATTATATAAAAACTATATTCATCTGAAAATTCTAAAAAGTGGATATAGTCATGGTTGCTAAGAAGAGAATAGGAATTTAATGATAAATAGATAAAAATATTTTTTCAGTATAAGGTGCTATTTAGGATTTCACTATTCCTTAAAATTCCATTTTATTCCAAATTTTCAGAGTATAAATACCAAGTATTTATTGAAATTGGAGTTTGATAACTACATTTTCTTGAACAAAGGATAATATTAACATGCAATTCTAAATTCTACATTTATCATAGTATAGGAAGACTCCTTTGATTTTTGCTGCAAATCACAATACTTTATTTTATAATAAATTCTCATTTGTGAGACATTATTAGGTTATATACATATGAGGAAGCTTTTCAGCCATATGTTATTTTGTTTTGCTTAATATTTTTTAGTATTTATTTATGTGGACCAACAGCAAAGTAATAAAACAAGGAGCAATCAATTAAGATCTCATTCTGAATTGTTCATGCACTTGTGAGGTTAACTCAAGAGAAATATACTTTGATTTTTAAAAGGTTGTCATGAATGTTATAAACAAAAATGAAAGGAAAAAATATCTAAGTTGGTGTGATTATAATATACCATTAGTGAAAGTCAAATTTCCCATCCTTGACCACCAAAGGTGTAAATGAGCATCTGAGGCTACTATTACCACAAACTAAAGGCAGAAACTGCTGTTATTGAATCTAAGAAGCAAAATGAGTTCCAGCATTAATTTCCAAAGTGTATCATTTTTAGAATTCTTTCCTATGATGCTATGTGTTCGATCTTTCTAACGAAGAGTTCATATTAAGATGACAACAAACTCAAAACTATCAACTGACCCTAAAAAATAAAAACAAAAACAAAGAAAGCAAACAACCAGAACAGGAACAGAATCATAGGTATGGAGATCGTTGGGGAGTTATTAGCTGGGAGGGGGAAATGGGGAAAAATGGTACATGGATTAAAAAGTATTACTGGTAGGAACAAAAGAGACAGAGGGATGTTAAGAATAGTACAGGAAGTGGAGGAGAAGCCAGAGAACTTACATACATGCCCATGGACAAGAACTAAGGGGGAAGGATTGTTGGATGGAAGGAAGTACTGGGTGGAGGGAGACAAAGGGGAAAATTTGGACAATTATAACAGCATAATAGATAAAATATACTTAAAAATAAATAAGTTACACAGCTGAAGTATTGCATTTAAAACTTTTTAAAGCATTTATAAATTCCAGTTTGTAATTGATATAAATATGTAAGGTATTTTTAAATCATCAATGTTTTTGATGTGATATATCTAATAGTTCAAGTTAATTGGATATTCAAAATAATTCCAACTTTCAAAAAATGGGAGGACTAAAAAGAACCTATAATAATTTTGGCAGTGACATATAAACTACAGGTGTAAATAATAGATTTGTATTTTGAGGGTAAGTAATCGGCATTATTGAAGTATGAAAGCATTGGTCTCTGTCTCCTAAAGGTAGAGGAAGCATTATGTCATGGTAGAGGAAAGCAAAACAGGGCATTTTGAAATATAGTTCTTGCATGAGTTATTCATTCATTTTGAGCTTCAGGTTTCTAACAAGTAAATAAAAATAAAGTTTCCTTAATGGGATTATTATGAAGATGGATCATATGTACAATATTGTGAAAAAATATCTCACATGTAATAACTCCTCATTCTTTTTATTGTGATTATTAAACCTTTGTTCCCTCTACACCGATTCATTCTCTTCTCCTTACATTCAGTCATATTAATTTTTCTATCCTAAAGTCATATTCTATGGAGGCTATAACTTACAGAATGTCTCACCCTGCTATTGTTCCATTTACAGAAAAATTTCTTAAAAATAACATATTTCCATCCCAAATCATCATAGATTCTATGCATCTTATGCACATATATAATTAAACATTATATATATATATATATATATATATATATATGGGCTTATAATATCTTTGACGTTTTTGCCCTGATTTTCTTTAAATTATTTGGGTGAAGATCTTTACGGGCCAGCATATGTATAACTATCATTTTTCATCACTGAATAATTGTAGTACCATAATTTCCCAGTATACCTTAGTGAATATACTATCTTTTTCAGTTTTTGTTTTTTCCCTTATTTGAAAAGTGGTATGGTATAAATCTTGGCTGTGTTACTTAATAGTTGAACAACCTTAGATGAACAACTCATTTGTGATGAGCAGAGAGTTGTTACTGGATACCATAAAGACAAAAACATATTTCCCAATGAAGTTTTCAAATCTGAGCCAACTCTCACCTAGAAGTTATGATTTAAAAAGTAAATCAGTTCCCAAGAGAAAGGACTCTGACATACTAATGCCAGTATATACAATATTCCATTAGATACACTGAGAAAAGAGTTCTACCCAGATGCAGGGGTTGGATACACCAAGTCTGTTTTGCCACTGATATCAGGGGATCAAGAAAAAGCTATTACAGTCCCCTGACTGTAAGAAAATGAGCTCTTTTGCACTTGCAAGGAAATGTTAAATATGATGGCAGGATTTTATTGGGATTAAAGGAACTTTCATATTCTCAAAGATATAAAGGGCAGGAAAATTCTAGCAGCAACTTCCAGGAGACTCCTGTTAATCTTCCATATATGTTCTTGGTTCTCAGTAAAAATAAGGTGTCATTCAAATCATTTAACCCAACTTCCTGGTTCTTCCCAGGCTTGAGTCCAGCCCTGCTCTCAACCAATCCTTCTCCGGGAACTTTTGGGGTTTCACTCCCTCTCCTCAATCAGATGAGCTTTCCAGAATTTCTCAGGCTAGGCTCTGCCCTGAGTCTGCACTCTAGCTCTCCTGGCATATGGCCAAAAATAGAAACACCTATCTGTGCTACCTTGCCTTTTACTGAGCATGTGAGCAGCAGAGGAACTTTGCCTCCTCACCCCTCTGAGAATTGGTGCTGAGCCAGAAGCACCCAGCACGGGGAGGGAGATTTTTCTGTGAGGATTGCCTCCTAGGTGGTAGCCCCTGGAGTGAGTCCATGTGCCTGTTTACACTGTTGCTTCCTAGTGAACTCAATGGAATGCTGTTCTAATACTTGTTTCAACAAATACAAGCTTAGTAATTGATTGAGCTCCCTAGTTTTTTAAGCTTAATATTTTGCTCTCTTTGCTTCCTTCTTCATATTAATCATTAGCTAACTACACTAACAATAATACTGAAGTGGTTGGAGATGAGGTGATAAATTGAATTTTATACCAATTATGTCTCCAGGATTGTATCCCCACATGAGAAGTCCATACTTGGCATGGATATTTCCAGCAGTAGAATCCTCCCATAAATCCTTGAACTGAAAACTAAAGGATAGGGAAGGTAAAGTGGAAGTGCTGAATCTCGACTGAGAAAATAAGTCAAAACCAAAAATACACCCTTAATGCATGCTAAGTATGTTTTAAAACCTAAAGACTTAGCAAATACAGGGGTGATGGGATCTCATGTTTCTTTTCAATTCACTGCCCTTACTACTGCTGATGGCCGCAAAGGCAAGGTAAATCACGCTAGTGTTGAACAACTAGAACATACCAGGGAGTAGTTCCAATTGCAGTTATTGTAGAAAAGGTAGCAACTTATTTTAGTAGATTTCAGATCTTCTAGGTCTAATATGTGGCTGTTTCTCTGGTAAACATGTTTTCTTTTTTCCAAACTCCATCAGTAACGAGGATCAAAACAGTTCACATTCATCTGAGATGAAGAGTTACATGTGTATATGTTACAGGAGGTTAGAAATGGAGGAAGACGTCCACCTGCTGACCCAGCAGTCTGGGCCAGGCCTGATAATATTTCCAGGTGTTTCAATACAACAAGAAACACTATGTTGGCATGGGAAGAGGAAAGTCCTTGGAATTGTATGTGTCCTTTCCTGGGAAGGAAAGCCTTTGAAATTGTGTATATGTCCCAAGGTCCAAAAGGCAGGAAAGGGTCCATAGGGCCTAAAGAAAAAAGCCCATTAACACCTTTAGGTATCTATGCCCCAGTCCTGGAAATCTAGCACCACTTTACCTATCAATCACTAAGTAGCTTCTTCACCCCCATCCTGCCAACTATATAAGTCCTCAGAACATAATACATTTTGCATGCATACTGATCGGCTCGCTGATCTGTAATTCTTTAGTGCATTGGTGAGAAGAACCAGGGTTTCTCCAATAACATATACATTTACATTATGACAAGGGGTAAGTTAAATACCCCTGTTTTCAGTCATGACTTCATACATTTACCAGTAATATTATACTGGTCTACTATATTCGTGGCGGAAAATGATAAGTATTATGAATATTCTGAAATATGTACGAGGTAGTTAAGAGATACTTCATTTTAGATATAATTTTAGATGTTCAAAGATCTTGACATTCTGAGATTTCTCTCCAAGGCAGAGGGAAGGCAAAAGGGGATGGATGTAATAAAACAACAATAAAATTAAATTTAAAAAAAGAATAAAACTTTTCCTAAAATCACAGGAAAAAGATAGCTTCTGTGAGGTTTCAGGGTTTTGGATGCTAATTTCAACTATACTTAGAAATACATCTCCAAATCATTTGGAAGGCAGATTACTTTCCTATACCTGTTGTTACAAATTACCATAAAATTAGTGGCTTAAAAACAACACGAATTTATTCTCATAGAGTCAGTGGTTCAGAGCCATTCTCTCTTCAGGAACTTCTGAGAGGAAAAGCAATTTCCACACCCTTTTCAGTTTTTCAAAACTACCTGCATTCTTTGGATCCTGACCCATTCCTGACATTACTCCAATATTTTGATTCTATTGTCATAACTTCTACCAATTTTGATTATCCTGCCTCCTGGCTCTGTGACTTTAGATAACCCAGAATAATCTTTCATTTTCAGAGTCTAAACCTAAGGGATTTAAAAAGTCCCTTTTGGCCTGTAATATGTGTAATCATGGGTCCCTGGGATGAAGATATGGCAGCTTTGACAAGACATTATTCAGCCTACAAGAATGGGTAATGATTCTTGATGGAAATCAGATGAAAGAGGTGGCCTTGAAAACGTACAAACTTCAGTACAAGCTGCTCTGTCATAAGTATCATGTGATCCAGCAGACCCTCCACTCATTGGTCAAGTTTTAGGAGTCTATTAATCTATGGCATGACAGGAAACCTCTGTGAAATAAAGGCAAGTAAATATACCTAGCACCCACTACCAATGTGAAAGATTCACAATGGGGATCAAGCTTCCTTGAAATTTAGACAACATTTACTGAACTGCAATACTTCTAAGACTTACTGGCTCAGAAACTACCAGATTGAAGTGTAGCCATGAGCAGAAGTTTCTGAACAAATCCTTGGTGTTATAAATCAAGGCCATGTTCTCTGCATTTTTTCCTGATGCGCTACTGAAATCTAGGTGACATTGAGTACCTGATCATGAAACAAAAATTGTGATTGGGACTATCCATACTCAACTGGGTGTTATCAAGTCTGCAAAACAAAAGTTAGGGTGGGTGGAGAAGCAATCCACCATAGTATAGGACTAGCACAGCATCTTCTCAACTGATGATCCAGTAGGCAAAAATAAATCACTTGTGCATATGGCACCAATAATCATGTCACCTATGTAAATGAAATTTTCTTAATTTCCATTTCATATTTTTTATTTTTACTGTATATCTTGCTACTTTTCTGAATTAATTTCATAGCTCTAACAAGTCTGTAGAGCTAAAAATGTTCAGAGTTCTCTATATAGTATAAGAGCTTATTATTTGTGAACGGTAATAATTTTATTTTCTTCTTCCAATCTGAATGACTTTGTTTCTTTTTCTTTTTTCTTTTAAATATTTTATTTATTATTTTTCCAGAGAGGGGAAGGGAGAGAAGCAGAGAGGGAGAGAGACATCAATGTATGGTTGTCCTTCACCAGGCTGGAGACCTGGCTTTCAACCTGGTTATGTGCCCTGGCTGGAGATAGAACCAGCAACCTATTTCTTTTTCTTATCTAATTGAACTATTTGCATAAAAACAATACAATAATTAATAAATAATAATACAAAAATAAACAGTTTCACATAGTTACAAATGTAAATGTACTTTTGCCCCACCCTGTATATTTTTTTACTATGGTAGTTTCCATTATTCCTAGTTTGTTCAGTGTGGATTTACTTTGATCATTTTATTGTTTTTATGTCTTATAGCTTTTTTGTCCCTCATTTTCTGCATTGCTGGGGTTTTTTTGTAGTGAAATGTTAAAATTACTGTTTCATTTTCATTTGTGTTTATTCTATTGCTGTACTTTTGTGTTTACCATGGGGATTATATTTAACATCATACAGTTATAACACTGTAATTTTAATTTATACCAGGTTAATTTCAATAACATATGAAAATTCTGCTCTTTTATAGGTACATCATTTTTTTAGTATTTTATGTCATAAAATAATAGCTTTATACTCTGTTTGCCTAAATAATGAACTAATAAGTCTTTTAATAACTTAATATCTTAAATTGTGTAGAAAATAAAATGTGAAATCATAAACAAAATTTATAATAACATTAGCTTTTAGACTAATAATTGTTTTTTAAAGTATTAATCTCTTAAATCATGTAGAAAATAAAAAGTGGCATTAAAAACTGTTGTTACAATAATGCAAATTTTTATAATCCCCTATGTATTTTTCTTAAGATACTTATTTATATATAGCTTTTAGTTAGTGTCTTGTTTTAAAAAGATTTTATTTATTATTTTTAGAGAAAGGGGAAGGGAGAGAGGCAGAAAGGGAGAGAGACATCAATGTGTGGCTGCCTTTCACATTCCTCTAGCCATGGATTTGGCTGGAGACCCGGTTTGCAACTGGTTATGTGCCTTGGCTGGGAATTGAACCAGCAACCTTTGGTTTTGCAGGCAAGCTCCTTATCCACTGTGCCACCAGCCAGGGCATCTAGTGGTTTTTATTTTAATTTGCTGAATTACCTTTAGCATTTATTGTAGGGCAGATCTAATAGTAACAGACTCTTCAGTTTTTATCTGATGGATAGTACCTTAATTTTTCTTATTTTTCAAGGACAGTTTTAAAGTTGTTGTTGTTGTAGGCTGTCTATATTCCAAGAATCAGCCTGATGTATAAATTTATAGGTTTCTTAGCTCTTTTGGGCATGTATGGTGACTTTCTACTTCCCCCATATAAGAAGTTGCTTTGAATGCTCCAATAATTAATGACTGGTTCCCAGAAGGGGAGAAAATAGAAAAACGAAGAGTGAGAAAGATGTTGCTTCCCTTTTAAAATCCTTGGAAGTCACTTCTGCAGGAAGAAGAGCTTCAAGAAGGAGGGAACTTCAATATCAAATGCCATCACACCCTTAGTCTGCGCCTCTCAGATCCTAAGCAGCAGTCAGGGGAGACAGCACAGAACCCTCCATATTTTGAGGACAGGTTTTTTTTGGTATGTCTGGCTCCCCCAAATTGTGTGAAATTTCTGTAGAAGCAAATGCACAGCTATCTGCTACCTAGAAGGAGGAGGAATAGCCACTGTCAAACTAAGAACTAAAATTATTGACTAAAATTAACCTCAATTTTCTTTATAAGCCTTTCCATGAAAGTTGCAAGTTTTCAACAGACTCCAGAGTTTCAAAATAATAAAATGCAGGTTCTGTAAGATCAATTATTGTCTAGATTCATTGCACTTCCTACTCCACCTTCTTCCCAGAATTTTAAAGTCTATCTTTCATAAATCAATATTATAAGTGCCCAGAAACCTACATTTATGTTCTTAGCTCTACCCACTACCAGGAGAGAATTTAAAACAGATCAGTGCAATAAGAACTTCCTCTTTAAATTAAAGTTGAACCAGATTGCTAATGTCACCACTGAAGATTCTTTAACCTAACAGACATTGTTAAATTGCTTAGATGCCAGTAGTTGCCTACCTCATCTTTACTCTTCTCAGAATTCAACTCTTCCTTCTCCTTTATTTGCTAGTTGGCCTGCTTAAAATTTTTCACTTATTGTTCTGATAATGTCCAAGACATTTCAATCTACTTGAAAATCTGTTCTAAGTTTTCTCAGTTGTTCTTGATAGGTTTTATAGCCTATTGCTTTTACATTGAAGTAATGTATTAAGTGGGTAGAATGTGACTTCTAGTGACAGTTCATAAAGTATTATCTCTAAGTGATTTGAATGTTTTGAAATCAGTTATATCGACATGTTGACATTGTTTCATCTTACTGTTTCTGTTGAAGAGACTATCATTACTTAAAAACTGTTTTAGCAATTATCAGTCATTCATTCACTAAAAAATAAGAAATAACTATCACGTGTGGTACACATTTTTGCAGGAAACAGAAATGGCTAATGCCCAATCCTTGCTCTCGGGGATGATCATTTAAGTTTCTAGTTGCTGGATTGTGCTGAGAGACTTGATGTCAACTAAAAGATATGATTATCAGTGCAGAGTGTGTGTGTGTGTGTGTGTGTGTGTGTGTGTGTGTTAGTTCATAGTTGTTTTTATTAGTCCTGGGAAAGGATACCAACATGTTTTGGATCAAAATTAAGATTCCCCTCATTGAATTTTGGGAACTCTCGAAAGTAAAATAATCTGTCCACTGATATAAGGTTATAATTCAGTGAAGTAGAAGTTATCTCCTCTAAAAAATTTAATGGCAAATGGGGTGCAGTACTACTGGGTAATGACTGGAGACTTGTAAATTTGTGCTTTAAACATGTATTAATAACATAGCATGGTAATTATAGGGGACCAGGTTGATTTTCTAATTACAATATTTCCTTACAAAATATGCCAGCATAACAGCAATAGTAATAAGCTATAAGGAAATTGTTTGAAAAGTAATCAACATTATAAATTATAGGTCTATTTTTTATTCACTCATCTAAGGAATTTATCAAAAGTCTAATGTTTATAAGCCATTTTTCTGTGCCAAGAAAAATTAAGAAAGGCTTGGATAGAGTCTGTATCTTAGCTAATTAAAATTGCAATGCACTAGGATTGATAAAAGATTTGTACACAAAAATCAAAGAAATAAAGTTAAAAATAAATGCTATAAACATGGTCCAGATAGTCATTGTTGAAGTAATTCAAAGGAGGATAAGATTCTTAATTGTCATCAATTTTTCTGAATATTTTATTTTGTTCCCAGTTCTTAATTATGTTGTTGTTTTTTTTTTTTTTTTTAAATAACTCATCCCATTTTTCTTAACAAAGTAAAAAATAAATTCATTCTGGAAGTTATTCTGGAAGACTTGGTGTAAAAAATCCATGTAAGTGAATTTTCTCGTCTGTCAATGTTTCTTTTCCTTCATTGAGAGACTCCCCTCACCCCTTCTGAATGTTATCAATTTAATCAAAAGAAAGCTTTGAGTTGCTGTCTATGGTTCAGCTGCTCCTCTTAATTTTTTCTGCACTGGAGGAGATAATTCAGATTTTAGTTATATGGTTTATTTTATACAAAAAGAATGGGCATTTTGAGTATATTTACTATTTAGCTTTAAATATCTTCTTTAACATTTTCTATTCTAAAAATGAAACAATCAGTTTATGGTCCCTTAGTATGCTAGATACCCACTATGCTTTCTATTTTATTAAGTCTATTGTTTTCAATATAATGTAATAAAATATTATGAAACAAAAATAACTTTTAAAACCATGAAGTTATATTTTAAGGGAAAAATAAAATGATTCTCAGCTCCTTCTAAATCTTAAGCTATAGAGCCAAATTATGATCATTTTATTTTTACATGAAGATTAATTTAGCACATAATTAACACTGGTTATAAATTTTGCCTATGGATTCAACAAGCTTAGTAGTTCATCAAACCATTTTTTTTCTATGCAGCTTTTAGGCTAGTATCAAGCAAAATAATTCCAGATACATGTTGTGTAACAATTCTAGGAATAAATAGGGTGAAATTAGGAAAAGAGCATTTATTGAACAGTTACCCTCCTACCACATATTGTGGTCATCCCTGTACTGTGTATTGGTTAAGCTGCTTTTATTTGTAAAGAATAGAAATCTTAATTCTATTTAAACTAAAGTAAAATTTATTATAAAAAAGCCCAGAGTTATTGTGGTTCTAATAGTTAATTAGATAATCAATGATAACAGAAAGAATTATAGCATCTTCCTGTCATTTCCAGTTTTATTTTATCCGTAGGCTCCTAGAAAGTTGGATACAGTATCTCCAGGCATTATATCCCAACCTTAAAACATATCAGGAAAGAAAATATATGAAGCTTCATTTTTAGTGATCAAAAAACTATTTGCATAACTCCTCTACTTCTCTGCAGATTGTCCCTTTTGATTGCTCCCCAGAATTGGGCCATATGCTTAGGCCTATACCAGGTGCTGGCAAGCAAAATTGGAGTACCATGATTGGATTAAACCAATCAAGAATATCCTTAATGCTGGAACAAGGCTATATTCCCCACAAAACACATTGCTTTGTGGAGGAGTATGGATATCTGCACAATATTGGACTTTGATAAAAGAGGAAGAACATATAAATAATGGAAGTAACATTTTAGATGTGTGCTACAGTAATTAACAGTAGCATCAATTACTTCATCCTAGCTTCCTACTAACTCTAAAATGTAGGTTGTTTACAAAGTAGAAACTAAGACCTAGAAAGATAGAATTTTCCCCAGAGAGCAGAGCTATTAATTTATTGAATCACAATTAGAATTAGAAACTTTATCCTAATCCAAAGCCTGCATTCTTTCCATTAAACAATGTGATGTAAATCAGAACTCTGAATAATTTTTAAAGTGTATTGAAAGTGTTTTAATTTTCCCAACTGTTATGATAGAAAGTAATTTATATGCTAATCCTAGGCAAAATTTAAAAATTTGTAAACAAATTTTTTTGAAGTTTTTCTTCTGTTTTTCCAGTTATTTTCTAAAATCATTTACCAATTAAATCCCATTAGGAAGATAAATTTTCTTTAATGCCAATGCAAAGCAAGCAAATGACTCTATTTATTTATTTATTTATTTATTGGATTCTGGTTGTATTCAAAATATCTACTGTAGAAACAAAAGTGTTGCAGATTTTAAATTGTGTCAGCGAAAGAACCAAAGATTAATGAAGATTAAATTTTGTATATGCTGACTGATAATTTGAGTGCTTTAGGGATGAAGGGATTAATATTATGACTTAGTCAAAATAATTAAAGCAGGAAAATAATCAAGGATCAGGCTTGCTGAGCCTTTCAAACTGAAAAACACCTGCCATGACCTATCTTTTCTATTGTGGTGGTGGTGGTGGTGGTGGTGTAAATGCTGGATCTAATTATAAGCAAAGCAGGACACAAAGACTGAGGACAAAAGCAGGGTAGAAGAGATAGTTTCATTTGTAAACTCCAAACCCTTAGATAGGATAACAAACGTAATATCGGGCGAGGTCTTCAATGAGGCATCAAATCAAACATATAACTGAGGATACTTGCATGCCAGATGGAGCAGACTGAAATGGTAAGCTTTTATATTCTTTATTTTAAAAATGGAAAAGAGACCAGTGTGTGCTCTGTGTGTGTGTGTGTGTGTGTGTGTGTGTGTGTGTGTGTATGTGTGTGTGTGTGTGTGTGTGAGGGTGTGTTAGGGAGAAAACAATTTTAGAATCTTTCAAATCCTTACCATCTAAAAACTACAACTTCAAACTTTAAATGGGAGTTTTTAATCTCCCTTATTTCTACTCACAGTCTCTGTGTAGTGGGCATAGGAGAGAAAGTAGAAAAAGAAATCACTGACTACATCCATCTTTTTCAATGAAGACTTCTAAACTTAGTTAAGGAAGAAGAGTAAATATTTAAACCTAATAAGGTATTGGAACTTGTTTTATATTATCCTGGATTCTTTCATACTTAAAAAAAGAATTTGATAATTTCATAAAGGAAAAATAAATGTTATTTGGTTTAGTAGAGATGACATTAAGGAACAGAAAAATGAAATAACTCACTAACACAGGAAAAATAAAGCTATGCCATGATTTCATCTTGCTCTATCCAGATCATTCAATAAAATGCTTACAGATACAATGTCTGGCTTTAATGAAATAAGTTGGTTACATAATGGAAAGAGATTCTTAAAGTCAAAGAAAGGCTTTCAAAAATGTAAGCTGAATTCAAGGCTATTTGTATTGTCTACAGGCCGAATGGTCAGATAAGCATTCATACCTATAAAGTCTGGTGTTAGAGATAGTTTACATTATAATAAATGAGTTAGCAAATATTTAATGTTGAAGGAAAATTTTTGTGTAAATTTAATAACTATAGTTTATTTTCCTCCCCCTTCTTTTTCTTCTCCACCTCTCCCTTCTCCTCTTTCTCCTGTTTCTTTGTTTTTCTGGGGAGGGGGAAACAAACATAAAATCTGATCCATAAGTTTAAAGGCAACTTCATTACTTTAAAACATTTTATTTATTATTTTTAGAGAAAGGGGAAGGGAGAGTGGCAGAGAGGGAGAAACACATCAATGTCTGATTGCCTTTCACCTGCCTTTGGCTAAGGACCTGGCTGGAGACCTAGCTTGCAACCTGGCTATGTGCCTTGACTGAGAATTGAACCAGCAACCTTTGGGTATGTAGGCCGGTGCCTTAACCACTGTGTCACCAGCCAGGGCAACTTAATTACTTTAGACATGTTCAAAGACCTGGTCAATGATGCCACTTATTAGTCATAGATTATATGATAGGCTTCAAAATACTTAAACAGCTCCTAAGAGGGTAAATCTAGATTTTTCCATGTCATAGTTTATAAGATATATTTTTCTAGCATGTTTTGGGGAAAATATTTTACAGTGAATTAAAAAAATATATTTTATCTACCAAACTCTCAGACTTTATATATTTGCCCATTCAAAAATAATGCCAAGAGCAGTCAAGGTTATTATATACACGAAGAGACTGGATGCTATTGTTTTTAAAATCATACTTACCAGTATGATTTTTGTACTTAACACCAAATTCATGTTCCTTACCCCATCCTACAAGTTTGTGTGTGACTAGACTTCCTGGCTTCATCAGATGGGTCAGACCTGCCTGTACCTGTTCCTTGGTGAATGGGCTTCAGCTGCACTAGGCATCTCTTATTTCTATTGACATTCAAAGCTTGTTCCTGCTTCAGGAATGTTATGTGTATGGTTCCATCTGCCTGGAACATTATTTTTTCCAAACTCTTCCCACTTACTCTAGGAACACTGTGTTCTTTACATCCATAAAATGTATCACAATTTGTAATTTGTGTACTGTATGATTTTCTTAAGGTTTATCTCATTTGATCACCCAGAGGAAAAGAATGAATTCCTATTTATGAATGTGTATATATTTACATGTATTTCATATATTTATAAAGTCACTGGGAGGGTCCAGCTCTCCAACTAACTTCATCCTTTTCCCAGGCGAGGCTGACAGGTCTTTCTCAGGCACACGGCCTGCCCCTGCCACCATCTTGACCTCCAAAGGTACATGCAGCTGTGTCCTCTGGTTTCCCCCTACTCAGGGACCTGAAGAGAGTAGGAGAGTTTTTCCCTTAGCCAAACATTTCACTAGCATTGGACACACTCCATGCAATGTCTTCCTCTGCAGTGTCTTTGCCCAGGGGTGGGGAATCTGTCCTGGTGGGTGAGCTAGCCTGCTGAAGTCCTGCCCCTCTGCTCCCTGCTGGCACTGGAAGCCCCAGTCAGGTTATGCTGGTGTCAGGAACTCAGTAAATGATAGGGGAATGCATGCATAAATAAATAGATTAATGACTTTTTATGATAAAATATAGCAATAAGAAGAAAAAACAAGTTTTAAAATTAAGATTTTGCCCTGGCTGGTGGCACAGTGGATAAGGAGATGGCCTGCGAACCCAAAGGTCACTGGTTCCAGGGCAATATAACCAGGTTGCAAGCCAGGTCTCCAGCCAGGTCCATAGCTGGAGGCAGGTGAAAGGTAACCATACATTGATGACTCTCTCCCTCTCTGCCTCTCACCCTCTCTGCCTCTCTCTCTTTCCTTCTCTCTGAAAAACAATAAATTAAAAAAAGAATTCTTTAAAAAATAAATAAAATAAAATTAAGATTGTTTTGTTTTGTTTTAAATATTATATTTATTATTTCCAGAGAGAAGGGCAGGGAGAGAGGCAGAGAGGGAGAGAAACATCAATGCATGGTTGCCTTTCACCTGCTTCCATCTATGGACCTTGCTGGAGACCTGGCTTGCAACCTGGTTATGTGCCCTGGCTGGGAATTGAACCAGGACCTTTGGATTTACAGGCTGGTGCCTTACCTACTGAGTCACCATCCAGGGCCTTTAGATATGTTTTTGTCTGTTAGTTTTAATCTTTCTTTCTATCAACTCATGTACTGTTTTGATTAAATCCACATTTTTGGTCTATAAACAGACGTCAGTGGTAGAATTTATGCCTGTGAGCATGTTCGGACAACTAAATGTCTCATTCACTTAAAACACTTGGTGTTAATAAGGCAGGGTTTATGATTTGTTTTATTAATTGGTTTCATCAAATTACTGAAATACAATAGGAAAGAAACAGAGGCCAAGTTAATTCAGCCTAAGTCCTTGTTTTTTAATTAATAAGCTTTATTTTTAGAGTAATGTTAGGTTCGCAGGAAAATTGAGTGGAAAGCACAGAGCTCCAGTAGGCCCCCCTATCAACACATTCACAGCTCCCATACTATTGACACTCCCTTACAGTAACAATCAGTGAGTATATCTGACACATATTTATTACCCAAAGTTCATAAGTTGCATGAAGGTTTCATCTTGGAATTGCATATTCTATAGGTTTGAATAGATATATAATGACATGTTATTACCATGATGGTACAAACGAGTTTCACTGCCCTATAAATCCTCTCTGCTCCAATTACTCATCCCTCCCATCCTGCTAACCCTTAGAAACCACTGATCTACTTATTGATCCATGGTTTTGCCTTTTCTAGAATGTCATACAGTTGAAATTCCACTGTAGCATTTTTAGACTGGCTTCTTTCATTTAATAACATGCATTTAAGGTTCCTCTGTGGTTTTACGGTTTGATAGCTCACTTCCTTTTAGTGCTGGATAATATTCCACTCCCTGGGGTAGTTTATTTATCTATTCATCTATGAAGGATGTCTTGGTTACTTCCAAGTTTGGTCAATTATGAGTAAAACTACTATAAACATTCATGTGCTGGTTTTTGTGTGGGCATAAATGTTAAAGTTGCTTGGGTAAAATACCAAGGAGTGTGATTGCTGGATTGTATAGTGAAAATATATTTAGTTTCTGTAAGAAACTGCCAAATTTTCTTCCAAATTAGGTGTTCCATTTTGCAATCCACTAGCAATGAATGAGAGGTCCTGTTGCTCCAAATCTTCTCTAGCATTTGCTATTGTCACTGTTTGGGAAGTGGGACATTTTAATGAGTTTTAATTTATAATGCACTAATGACATGTGATGTTCAAAATGTTTTCATATGCATACTTGTAATCTATATATCTTCTTCAGTAAAGTGTCTGTTAAAATATTTTGTCCTTTTTAAAAAATTGAATTGTTCAATTTGATATTTTGGAGTTTTAAGAGTTCTTTGAATAACTCTTATTCAACAGTTGTTTATCAGATGTATCTTTTCCAAACATTTTTCACCCAGTCTGTAGCTTGTTTTTTCATTGTGTTGACATAATTTTTCACAGTGCAGGAATTTTTAATTTTATGAAGTACAATTTACCAATTTTTTTGGTCATGGATTGTGCTTTTAATATGGTATGTAAAATGTCACCATTATACCAAATATCCTCTAGGTTTTCTCCTATGTTATCTTTTAAAATTTTATAGTTTTGTTTCTTTTACATTTAATCTATGGTTCATTTGGAGCCAATTGAGACCATTTTTGTAAAGCTTTAAGTTAGGTGCCTAGAGTCCTTTTTTCCATGTGAATGTCCAGTTGCTTCAGGGGTTGGAAAGCCTATCTGTATTGCCTTTGCTCTAGGAATAAGATAGTATTTTTTTATTTCATAAAAACTAGTGGGATTCTAAATATAGTTAAAGGTTAAGACAAAATGAATTGCCGTCGCATTTAATGTGAGGTGTAAAAGAAAGCAGAGGAGTCGGAAAAAACCCAGTTTCTTTTTGACCTGTGCTTTTTGGAGAGAGCTGTCACTCACTGAAATGTGAAACACTAAAGGAGAAACCATGTGGAAGTAGTGGGGTGGGGTGAAGGGATGGTGATCATTTTCGAAATGTTGAGTTAGAAATGCCTATTGGACTAACAGAGAATTAAAAGTCAGTGAGAGATGCAATTCTACATTTCAAAAAAATGATTAGGTCTGATTTCTCACAATTCTTTTTGAAAACTTTCTTTGCTATTGAATTATAGTCATTCCATGTCTGATTTTAAGTGTGAGTTTCTTCTTCCATAAACATTAACATTTAATTTATATTGTTTGGAGCAGTGAGAAGTTTTGTTTTTGATTATACTCTTATTTAGTAATATTATAGTCCCTTGTCTGTATGGGCTACCTGTTTTTCTTGTTTATAATTAATCTGAATTACCCCCCAAACATGCAAAGTAGAGCAGAAGGCAGGCCATTATGAATTGTGAACCAAAAGTTAAAAAGATTATTAACTCAGTTTAGCTTCCAAAATAGATAAAGTAATTATAAAATCTGAAATATAACAACAAATCTAGTCAGGTAAAAATAAGCATAAGTAGCATTATTTTTATCATCAACTTAGTATTATGGTCTATTTTAAACTTTACTAATTTACTTCAATTACTCAAAATTTTTCTGAAAATAAGGATATGTGTTTTACCCTCCTTTTTTTCATTTTAGTAATTATAAGGCATTAGTTAAACTGAATGCTGAGAGATGAGTGTGAGAGTAAGAGTGAAACTATGTCCACAAACCATGATACCCACAAAGCAAAGATTTTATCAATGTGATGGTTGAATTAGGATTCTGGTATTGAAATCATAGGAGAATGATTTACCATAGATGTATAATGTTTACATATTATCTTTTGCTCTTATCTTGAAGTCTTAATATTTCTGTTTGCTCTAAATATTTGGAAGATAAAATGACCAAATAAAAGATTATCTTTGACTTACTCTGAGATAAGCATGAGAGATTATTTTGTTGAAACCTCATCTGACTACTCTTTTACCTGTTGAGAAGATAATGGGGAATATTTTAGATCTCATTCAATACTACTTAACTTGAATGGCATACACTCTTCTCACCAACTTCTGCTGCCAGCTGACGTCTACGCGATTAGGCTATCTACATAAATAAAAACTGAACAGAGTTTAGATAAAAAACTCCTTTCATTATTTTCTCTATTAAACTTTATGGAGTTTGGTGCAAAAAAGTAGATCTGTGAATGTCTGCCAAATTTGTGTTCAGAAGGTTGCAAGGGTTGAATATACACACACATGTGTACACACACGCACACACACACAAACAAACACACCATTTAATTAATAGCAAAGAAGGTTTTAAAAGTAATTTTAAGTTGTAATTTCAAATTTTGGGCTCTCAAATTTGCACTTCAACATATCTAAGTATTTTTCTGGCTTGGGTATAGATATTTCAGTACTACAATTTTAATCTTTCACATTACATTTCAAAATGTATGTTTCAAGTTTATATATATATATGTTTATATGTTTGATATATAAACATATATATATGTTTCAAGTTTATATATATATATCTTCAAACCATAATTTAAAATATAAGCACCATTTATGTTTTGTTATTTTAAGAAGATTTTGTATCAGTTGAGTTTCAACCATAGAAACAGAACTAACAGGAAATTTATATCTATTATTGATGATTATATCTATCATCTATCTTTTATCTATTCACCTATGTTTCCATCTGTTTATATATCTATATATCTATCATCTATTTAAATTCTTCTAGAAAAGGATCTGCTGCACAGAACTGTCTTATCCAGCTATGAAGCTACTGAGCTTGTCTCTGTAAGACAATTGTCTCCTTGTTTGCTAAAGCTCAAAGATCCCCAGAAGAGCAATCAGAAAGTCAAGATGATACATGGGGTAAAAGAGAAGACTTGGAACCTTTGTTCATTCTTTATGCTTCTGACTTTGGTGATGAGGAGACCCTGCAGAAACTGGAGCCATGGAGCTAAACACACATCCTGGGCACAGAAATAAGAGAAGCTGAGAGGGAATCTGGGGAGAGATAGAAAGTGAAAGCCCAGCTACCCCTTCTCCACACCCAATGTCAGCAACCACATTCGTGCACTAGAAAATGGATGCTATTTTTCTTCCACTTTCCAAATCTCACACAAATCTCCCTTGTGGCCCACCCAAACAAAGACAAAAACTAAAGGAGGGTCCTGGAATACCTAGCACAAATTAACATAGCCTGTCAAACTGTCACAGAGACATTAAAAAAAGACACAACATTTTATCAAATACACACCAGCAGAAGAAGAAACCTAGATATACAGAGCACCACATACATTTTTGGGGAAATCTATTGCTCAACATTTTATTTTGAAAAATTTTGAACTCACCAAATGGTAGAAAGAACAGTATGATGAACATAGGTAGGAATTCCCTTTACCTAGATCCATCCTTAGCATTCTTATTTAGTATATTCTCTTAATTGTACACCTCTCACTACACACATACATGCATACACACATGTGTGCACACCTTTTCATGTGCTTTATTTGACACATAGATCTACAAACATGATAGCTTACTTTCAAATACCTCAAAATGTATCCCATAAGAGAAAAGAGCATTTATCATAGTTGAATTACTTTATCCATATAAATTATATATATCATAATTTATATTATATAATTATAATGACCACCCACTTGGAATTTAATTTTATTTAATACTATCACTTAATATGTAATCCTTCTTAAATGTTCCCCAATAATTCTTAAATGTTCTTCATATCTTTCATTTCTTTTTTTCCTGTTCTAATACCCAATCAAAGATCATGTACTGCATTTAATCATTATGTGCCTTTGCTCTTCTTTAATATAGTACTTTTCTTCTGTGTTTAAAAAGAAATAATGTCATGTCAAATTTTTTGAGTTGTGTCTGTGTGATATTTGCATATTTGGGAAAGTACAACATAACGAGGCATTTTTCTATGTTACCAGTTTTTAGATAAATGTGAGTTTTTTAAACAATTTTTTAAAGATTTTATTTAATTATTTTTAGAAAGAGGGGAAGAGAGAGAGGCAGAGAGGGAGAGAGACATCAATGTATGGTTGCGTTTCACCTGCTTCCAGCCACAGACCTGACTGGAGACCTGGTTTGCAACCTGGTTATGTGCCCTGGCTGGGGAATTGAACCTGCGACCTTTAGGTTCGCAGGCTGGCACCTTATCCACTGTGCTACCAGCCAGGGCCTAAATGTGAGTTTTTGTTGATGACTGAGAACATGGAAGTACTATTATACCACACATGACTAGAAAGTGTGTCCTTGTCCTCTGTTTCCATTGTATTTTCCTTCTACTACTTAGTTTTGTGCATGACAACAACAGAATATTTTACACTTCTAGCTACATTAAAAGGTAATTATAGTTATGTTTCTATGGTGACTATGGTTTTTAATGGTGACATCCTTGTTGAGGGTGACTCTCAAATGCAGCATATTTGTATTCTTTAGCATATGGATTGTACTCAGAGGTGTATACCTAAAAATAGAAGTATATCTATGTCTGGATTTAGATTTATTGCATTGCCTATTGTATGTAAAAAGTAATTAATAAAATCCATTAATTCTACTTTACAGATAGGGCATTTAAATTGTAAGATTAAATAACATGCAAAAAATTTTTTAAAATAAATCAAATGTTAAGAATGATTTCTCATAATAGGGATTTTATTTATGGTTAAGATTACTCACTTTTAGTCTCAAAGGGAAATGAAATGTTAAAGTTTATGGAATAAAAATTGGTGTGACAGTATATAAGTAAGAGTAAATCAGAATTAAGTAGTAATTTTTTTTTACCATTGTTATAGCACTTACTATGAGAGACTGGGAGTGGAAAGGATGGAGGAGTGTTTTTAACAGACTAATATTACATTGTATAATATATATGTTCATTGTAATACATTTCAAAAGTCCAAATATTCATTATTCTTTTCTATTAATGACAGCATTTAAAGATCTATCAACTTGGGAATATAGCAAATATTTTACTTTAAAAAATATTTATTTGTAAAGTCTGAGAGGCCCTGTTCTAGATTAAGGTGTAAAGGGTCAGGCATTTTACTTTGTTTTATTTTTAGAGTTATTTATTTTTGAATAGGTAATATAAAATATCCTTTAAAAATTTTAGGCTCCAAAGTAGTGTTATTTTCTAACCCTGTTTCCCAGCCATCTACTTATTTTCCTAGAAGCAACCATTTATCTATTTCTTACATGTTCTTCCAAAGAGAATTAAACTTTTACAATCACATATATTTAGCTGGTAAGCCCTGGAAATAGGTGAAAATATTGGAACACTTCCCACTACCCCAGCTTAAACGGAGTGCATGCCATCAGTTTTTCCAGTAGCTGACCTACTTTCACCACCCTTTCCTTCCAAGCCCTGGTACACCCTCATCACCTTTTAGCACAACAAATTAAACATTTATGTCTGGTACAGATAGAACACCCAAGATCCTTTTCTGGTAATCTGCTGGTGCTTTTCTTAACTGACCACCTGTGTCCTGTCTCACATTCAGTAGGATTTACCTAAAATTTCAACAAAAGTTGATACATCTATTTCTGTGAAATCATTCAATTCACTTCAGCTAATAACATCTTGCCTCAAGGATACTGTATCTCTTCAGTTTTGACCATCTCGTTGTAACTCTTTTTTTAAAGAGAAATGTGCTCTGACAACTTTCTCAAAATCTATGGCTGCAAGGCTTAATTATTTTCATTGTTCATGTTGATAGAACTTTATTACTACACCTTCAGCTGTATATTAATATTATTGTGGTCTTGTTTCTACCTCAGACTGATAAGGTCTAAAGAAACCTGACTCACACATTTATTATTCTTGGAATAAAAAGCTTTCAAAGAGCAAAAGAACATTTGTTGTTGGTGAAACTTTCGTTTCAAATATTGTTGAATATACTAGTAATCTCTCAAAAAGTCTACCACTCTAAAATTCCTACTTCAGAAGGAAAAAGTAGTTTTTGTATATCACAGTTTAATACCAACACTATTGGACAATTTTTCAGTGACAAACATTCTAAAAGTTAAATTATGACACAAGAAAATCACTTGGTACCTGATAAGGCAACAGTGCTTCATGAATATTGTATCTTTATTTTCATGAAGTCTTAATTTTTCTCCTTAACTCATATGAGTAATTGAAGGATCAAATTTTAATACAGTACAACTGAAGTTATATTTAGGAAATTACCATGTATTATAGGAACAAAAATTCAAATTTCTGTAAAAATGGTTTTATTAATTTGTTTTTAACTTACTGCTTTTTACTTCAATTAACATATTGCTTTATGTAACAAAAACATATTAAGATATTTTAGTTATACATACACACATATATACCCATACAGATTATACTTGTCCCTTTTATGTGTATATTCATATATTTTCATAAAATACTAGAATTCAGGCTTATCTGAACAGTGGTCTATGAAAAATATCTACACATCATTTTTAAGTCAGAAAGAATAAAATAGATGCTATGTCAAAGAGTTTTTTTGATCACAGACAATATTGAAATAGGTATAGGATTTGAGCATACAGTTTATCCCAAAAGTATTGGCTGCACAAACTGTTTTAATTATACTGACATTGGCTTGATATTTTCTGGACAGAACTTGTATACCAACCATGCCACCAGGACACACCCATGACATTAAATTAAGAATTGTGGAGTTTAAATTGCTAGCTAGCTAAAGGAAAAGCAAGTATACTTTAGAAAGATATAGCCTTAAAGTAGGCCTATCGGAATTCCTAAAATTGAAGTCTAGTTAACGTGAGCCTACAATCCAAAATCACAAACCACAAAAGGAAAATGAAGATGGTAATTACAGACACATGGTTCATGACATCTGGTTACACAAAGGAAGAGAGGACCTGAGTACCAGAGAAAGAGAGAATGAGAGACAGAGATGGAGGAGAGAAGATAGAGAGGGGAGGGAGAGAAGGGTGGAAGAAGAAAGGTGCTATAGATTAAATACATGTCCATTCAAAATTCATATGTTCAAATTCTGCCCCCCAATGTGATGGCATTAGAAGGTATGAGCTTTGGGAGAAGACAAGGTCATGGGTTGCAGCCCTCATGAACAGGATTAGCATCTTTATTAAAGATACTTCAGAACAGCATGACACTGTGACAAGACTGCAGCACTGGAACAAGGCCATTGGGAAGTAAGAATTAGCTACAGAGCAAACACATTAGATGATCTTGAGCAATCTGCTTAGTCTCTTCTATCCTTAATTTCATCATATGTAAAATGGAGATAATGGTAACACCTTTTCTATAGAGCTCTATAGAATGGTAATGATAACACCTAACCTATAGATTGATTATAAATTGAATTACATTTGTAAATTATTTAGATGAGTGTTTGGTACATGGTAAGTACTCTGTATGTGTTAGAAAATAATTACGGAAGTAAAATTTCTTTGTTTATTTAATACTTTGTTGCAGAATGAATTCTGGTTGACTTAATAACCTGAGACTAGATTATATATCAAGATATTAGTCCATCTTTGGTTTTAGTAAGTGGAGTCTTGTAACATGTGGCTCATATGAATAAATTAAAATGCTTATTTTTTAGGTAACATTGATTTAAAAAAGATACAACCAAAGCCAACTACACATCCACTCAATATTCTTCTGTCCACCCAATGGTATATGCATCTGTAGTCCATACTTTTTTCTTCAGGCTGCTATGACAGACCATGGTTGTTATGTTAATAACTTCTCTCTGAGTGTGAGTTAAATAACATTGGCTCCGGTTTTGTTGTAACTGTTTTTGTTGCTGTTCATTTGCATTTTTTATTAGGAAATAGAAGAGGTACAGATTTAGATTTTGAAGTATGATCTAAATGGCCCAAAGATGCACTACACAGTCCAAAATTAATTTTTATTATTAGGCATTGTCTCCCTATACCTATGGTTTGTTTACTGGAGATAGAAAACCAGCCAGTGATGTAATAGCCTTATTACTTAATCAGATTCAATAAGAAGAATGATGAGTGTTTCAGTGTGTGTTTGCATGTGTAACTGTGTTATGTGGATGTGGGTTGTACCATCTGAATCACTGTATCTTAGTGATAGCAAAGTTGCCTATGATTTCTGGTTTATTTTAAACAATCTCAAAAACTAAACTAAACTAAACTAGATATGGTTTCCTTTTTTGTTTGTTTGTTTCTTCTGTTCTAATAGCAGAGAACTCCATATAATTATAACAATCCTGTAAATAGGGACTATTATCATTCATTATGTATGAAACTAATACATAGAGAAGTCAAGAATGTTTCTCCAAATAAAATAGCTGGTAAGTCATGATCCCTGGTGACTTATTCCATAATGCATGTCACATGGGTCCATCAGTATTCTCTTTCTACCTCCCAACCTCACCAGATTCATTAACAAACTCCTTTGCAGCTATTGTGATTATGGGGTAAAATTCTGTCTAATGGGATGTGAGCAAAAGTGACATGGGCACATTGAAACACTTTCAGCTAAGTATTATGAATAAGTCTATAAACTTGCTGTACAATATCATAGGTACTCAACAATAATGCATTATACACCTAAAATTTTGACAAGATGGTAGATCTCATGTTAAATATTTTTACCACAATAAAATAAAATTTCAAAAAGTGATAAGTGTAATTTCTGGTTCTTACCTTGTGTTGATTTGCTTGCTCCTTTCTGCTTGCTGGACTGATGGTGGCTTAAGAATATTTATTATGTATAATTTAATGGATACCACATGTTGAAGATAGACAGGCCATATGTCATCAATAATCTAGCACCCTGATGTTGGTTGATTGCTTATCGAGAACTTCAGTGAAGGAAACGCATATTTATTAAGTCTGATGTGGTCTTTATAGAAGCTGAACCTAGGCTCTGAATAATGATGAGGTCATTATAATAGTTCAGTAGGAACAATACATACATTAATATTAATTTAACTTCATGCTAGTCATGCAAGTATTGGATCATGTTTATCTAGCTTGCTTTGCAATTCTGCTTTCTATATAGAAGAACAAGCTTTAACACATTTAGGAACAATCCTACTGTTGTATGAGTTTTGCGTGTAGGTAATCTTTGCTTGGCTTTCACAGCTTTCAGCACAAATCTTTTCAAATACATTGCTATGCATTGTTGAAAATTATTTTAACAGGTTCACAACCTCTCATAGAGTTTGTCCTGTACTCTCCTGCCGATCCTTCTAAATTATTTAGAGAAGTTGTATACTAACTTAAACTTATTTCATGACATTGAATCACTTTTATAGAATGAAAAACGGAATGATTTTCCCCCCTAATACTTCCTTATTTATGGTTCAATCTCTCTTTTCTTTGACTATGCTGGCCTCTGAATGACCTGTATCTGCAATTTCTAAAAGTGACAAAGACTTCTCCCATGTCTCTTATACGTTATGGTATGTTTATTATTTTAGATTGAATCTGGATAAACATCTCTGCTCAACTACTAGCATACCCAGAAACATCATAATAGTCTAGTAATATCATTTCAATTCATTTAAATTGTTATTTTAAAGATCTCATTCTAAGAAAAGCAGTGTTTGATATTGAAAGCAAACATTATGGATATAAAGATTTAATTTTCTTTAAATCATCAAAACATCTAACTATTCTAGAGTAAACAGAACACAGCATGAAATGTTATTAGCAAGGCAAAACTCTATCAAATTAAGTTGTAGTAGAGAAATGGATGTTTGTATCCTAGTGACTATTAGCTTTTTATTAACCTGAAATCTTATAAAATCATTGGCATAGTTTCAGTATCCTGAAACAAGCAAATATATTTCCATACTACTATACATATTAATTTAAAAATACAGCTTGGCCCTGGCCAGGTGGTTCAGTTTTTCTGAGCACTGTCCTGTACACCAAAAGGTTGTGGGTTTGATTGCCTGTCAGGGTATGTATCTAGGTTGTACACTCTTTCCCTGGTCAGGGCACCGATGGGGGGCAACCAATTGATGTTTCCCTCTTTGATATTTCTTTCCCGCTCTCTCTCTGATTTTCCTGGGTGGAGAGTAAAATCATTTTTCTTTCAAATCCATAAAAATGCTCAAAATATTCAAATTTGAATATTGTACCTTTAAAATCAAAATCACAAGGATTTAATGGTATTGATGTCCTTTTAAAGGCAATAATTATCTTTATTGACGTCAATGTAATGTCAAATACAATTATCTTTAAGTTGCAACTTTGATGAGCTTTGTCTGAATTTTCCTGTCCAAAATTCTATAATTATAATCAAATTTCTCTATTATCAAACCATCTAGTAAAATGTTAAAGAAAAATGATAAAAGCTGTCTTGTGGGAAGTATTATTTAATAAAGTAAAGGCATCAACAAAGCTGCTGCTAGAATTATCCCATTAACACTCACCAACAGGTTTGTATTCTAACATATGTGACTTTGGGCTTAGTTGTTTCAAATGCTGTCTATCCTGTTGTGTGAATATCTTAGTAGATGATGTTGATATACAGATCAACACTTTGGTTTCAGTTTTTCACTTTATATGAGTCTTACGAGGGTGACACCAAAACATCTGCTCAAAACAGTTTTTGAGCTCCTCCATTTTGATGGCTTTTAGTGATTTTGCATTTTTTGTTTCACCCATTCCACATTAGCAAAATGTTTCCTTTTGAAGACTATTTTTCATCCAGGGAAACAAAAAATGCCACTCAGGGTGAGATTAGGTGAAAAGGGAGGGTAGGCGGGTATAAAGCCTTGCCCTCGGCAGGTGTGCTGGTAAATCACCCATCATGAAATGGGCAAAGGCATTAAAAGAGCCTTTAAACAATCTACTGAAGCCAAATTCTCATAACAATACCATCTGGTGCACTGATACTACAGGTTCTTAGAACACTCACCTAGCAGGGAAAGTTTTGTTCTACAAGGGGCCCTCTCTGCAGAAGATAATTTCATTTGGGGGGCCCCTTTGTATATGATAGATAATATTTGATCCATTTTTTTTCCAGAAAAACACACTAAAAAGTGATTACACTTTATTTTTGCCTTATCTTTTCCTTATATTTTAATGTAGTGCAAAATTCTCAAAATTTAGATAATTTTAAAATGTCTGACACATTTCTTTGTAAATTGCAGAATTACCTGAGCTATGAAATTTTTTTCAAATTCTTTCTTAACTTATAACTGAAACAAGTCTCATGCTGCCATACTAATTTCAGCTTTTTAAAGAAAATGAAATATATATATTTTTTATATATTCTCCAGAATATATGTAAAGAAATACAATTTCCTATATAACTTTGGTAGAAATGCAAATTGCCTCAGTATGTTTGAAAGTTTTGACAGTATCTATTAAAAATGTATACACAAGGCCCTGGCTGGTGGCTCAGTGGATAGGCACCCACCTGACTGGTTTGATTGCCAGTCAGGGCATATAACCAGGTTGCAAGCCAGGTCCCCAGCTGAAGGAAGGTGAAAGGCAACCATACATTGATGTTTGTCTCCCTTTCTTCATCCCTCCCTGCCCTTCTATCTAAAAATAATGAATAAAACATTTTTTAAAAATTTGCATACTTTTGACCAACTAATTACTACCTTCTTAATATAACATATAGAAATAAATAGGAGTATACACACACACACATACACACAAATACATATATGGCTTATTTTACAGTATTGTTATAAATATAATAGTATAACAATAGAAAATGTATTCATAATAAATTATGAATTAATGTACACTCTTAAAAAAGTTAAATGTGTTAACTATAAAAGTTTTTATGATATTATGTATAGTATATCCCATTTTTTAAGTTGTAAATAAAATAAACCCAATATATGTGTTATGTGTATGTCTGACTTTAGTATACACATAGAAAAAGTAGAAAATTATACTCCAAACTGTTAACATTGATTACCTTGGGGGTAGGAAATACACGAGAAGAAGTAAAGATACAATGGTTTAATATAAACTGTTATAAAAACCTTGTTTTACTTTGAAAAAAATTAAAGTAACATAGGATACCACAAACTGTTTCAGTTGGGGGATTAAGAATTTAAATGCTCAGAAGAATATAAACACATTGTTAATAAGTAATAAAAGTTAAATAATAATTTTTTTTTCCAGACAACTTCCTATTTTAGTTTTTTCCAGTTTTTAAATAGTAGGAAGCTAAAAAATTTAAGCCTGCTACTTCATTCTAGGTAATGATTATGATGGAAAAGCTTACTTTATGGGGCTTAATGTGAAGAAAAATACTTTTAATATATAAAATTCTCTAGATGGATGCTTTCTGGGATTTAGTTTAAGAAGAAGCATTTAATCCATCTATAAATCCATCTATAAGTCAGTATGCTTAAAAACATGAGGAACATAAAAACACTTAGTTAATCCTAAGTGACAGATACTAATGGACTATTTAGTAGATTAACATCTAGCATGGTGTTTTGCTAGGTCCGTGCTATTTATTTCCATCCTGGGTTTAAAAGGATGTGCAAACCACATTCAGGTTTTTAAGCAATTTAATTCAAATGGACAGAAACACATGATTATATAGTCAAGAAGACTATTGAACTTGCAAACTTGACTTTATCAGCTCTACTCCTTCAAGCCATTGAGATATGAGATGCTAGCCTTGGGACAAGTATTTGAAGCATCACCAAACTTTGATGAACAGAGAACTAGCCCAGTGCTTTCCTTTCCCAATGACAAATATTTTTTTTTTTTTTCATTTTTATAACACTGTCTCTCCAGTTCTTAATTAATTTCATGCAAGGGTGGCATAAGGGTTTACCACAGTAAATCATAAAAAGGGTTATGAGCCTCTAAAGAACAATTATTAAATATAGGTACATCATAAAACAATGCTTTAGAATAATGGGACTGTTAGGTGCTATATTCTCAATATATGTTTTGAAGGTGGTTCTTCTATTTTTGCAAAAGCAATTTTAGATTAAGCCATGGAATTTACTTTATTATAATTTGGAAATGTTTCTCAATTCCAATGAAATACAATTTGATTGTTTTAGTGATTGCTTTCCTTATATACATTTTCTGTTTTTTTTCAAATTAGTATAAAAAAATAAAATGGGGAACTTCAAGTTAATAAACAGAGATTCCTCAAAATAAAGAAAAGCATTAAAATTTTCTTTCTTTTTCATTAAGTAAAGCAAATCTCAATGAAAGCTGTAAAGACTACCTAATTATATTCTCACAGAGAAGAACATAATCATCAAAAGCATTCTCATACATCTACCAGACTATTAGTATTACTTTCATAGAGGATGTTTCTAGATATTTTCACATGAGCATTAATCCTCTTAGTTAGTAATCTTCTAATCATGACCTGTGTCTGGCCAGTGACTTAGACCTGATTCAATTAATGGACTGCTCTACTAGAAGGCAATGATGTTTATTCATTAATAAGAACCCATGACTCGCAGGGAACCTAATAACCTGCTGATCTTCACTTCGTGTCCTTGGTTTTTCTCTTGATCTTTCCCTTAAATGAATCATGAACAATGCCAAACATGAATTTTAACATCTAAAATGACACGTTTCTTTGATGTTTTGTAGCAGTTTCAGTGCTTTAATATGTGCCAGCTATTATATGTCAAAGCCTCCTGAAAACTAATATAAATGTCAGGATAGAAGTTGCAAAAGACACACAACCCAGGAAAGCTTGATACATTACTTATTTTCACCAAAAGCTTGAGAAGCAACACACCTCTATTAAGCAACCAAGTATACATAGAATCATTCAAACTGCTCTGATGAAAAGCACACTAAAATGCATGAACGCACAAAAACCTACACATTTTTAGGCAAATATTTTAAAGCTCGCTGACATTATAATCAATCTGAGCTGAGTGAAGATTATGAAATGGAGTAGAAATGCTGCTGATGAGAATATTTCACTCCAACCAAAATGAAATGTAAGAAGGTATATTTATATCATATATTATGATACAATTCTCACCCACTACTGACATCACAGCATGATAACTATTTAGTATTCTCAGATATTATCTAGATGACCTTAACAGAAACATTGCCTTGGTATATTTTGTCATCATTGTGACCTGCACTTAAGTTATTCATACATAAAAGAGCAAAGTAGAGTGGAGATTGACATAATTAAAACAAAATGAATTATGCCATAGGAATGGCACATTTTGTCCTTAAGGTGGTTTTATATATTACATATAAATATTTTGACACTATACTTGAATTGTATTAAAAGAAAAAAGAAAAATGTATAACCCATTTCTAATTCTTCCTATTTTGATATATAGTTTATAAATTAATTTACCTATCTTTTTCCTGCTTTTATCTATTCTTCCTTCCTTCCTTCCTTCCTTCCTTCCTTCCTTCCTTCCTATATTACATTCTTTGATCTGCACATCAATTTAGACATAAGATAAATAGTTGAAAATAACAACTAAGCATTGTGAAAATTGTGATCATACTATTGATCTGGTTAACAGACTGCCATAACAAAGTATCACAGACTGGGTGGCTCAAATAGTAGGATTTATTTTCTTACAGTTCTGGAAGCTAGACACCCAAGATGAAGATCTGGCAGATTTGCTTCTTCCTGAGGCCTCCTTCTCTTGCTTGAAGGTGGCTCCCTTCTCATGGGGTCCTCACGTGGTTTCTCTTTTGTGTTGATGTATCCCAGGTGTCTCTCCCTCTTTTTATAAGGATACCAGTCATATTAGATTAGGGCCCACCCGTATAAACTCATTTAATCTTAATTACCTCTTTAAAAGCCCTATGTCAAAATGTATACTGTGAGTATATATATCAGAAAGTGACAACCTATGAATGTCAGAGGGATACAGATCAATTCATGCATACTGTATTTACCCATATCATTAAATATTTTAAACTGTAGAATATTCTAATATAGTGGTATATAATTGTTTAACAAAATTTCTATTGTCAAACATTGATTTTTCTATTTATTCACAATTGTAAAATGTGCTATAGATTTCTTTCAAAGGAAGTAGTAGTTTATATCTGAGATTACTTCCTTAGAGTCAAATCCTAGAGGTGAATTTACTAAATCCAAAAGTTTAAATGTTAATGCTAAAATTTCAGGATTTTTCTCTTAAGTTTTGCCAACCAGCAATCTGTCAGTATTCCTTGTGTTTGCATGCTATGGCCAAAGTAATTTATTAAAATATTATTATTGATTTAAAAAATGAATATTCTACTTAATTTAAAATATTTTTGTTTATTAGTGTTATTAAATATAATATTTCACATTCCTTTGTGCTTTTTAAAAATATTTTATTTATTATTTTTAAAGAGAGGAGAAAGGAGAGAGTCAGAGCGGGAGGGAGACATCAATGTATGGTTGCTTTTCACCTGCCTCCAGCTATGGACCCAGCTGGAGACCTGGCTTGCAACCTGGTGAGAATCGAACCAGCAACCCCTGGGTTTGCAGGCTGGTGCCTTATCCATGATACCACCATCCAGGACCTTCGTTGTTCTTTTTATTTTTTTAATTTAATTTTATTGTTGTTGTATTACATCCATCCCCTTCTTACTCCCTTCTGTGCCCTTCCCCACCCACACACTCTCCCACAAAGTCAACCCCACTTGTTGTCCATGTCCATGGCTCTTCCATACTAGTTCATTGACTAAACTGCTCCCCTTCTTTGCCTCCTCCTCCACCCTCTTCCCTCCTGTCTGCCCACTGAAGGTCTATTCATTGTATTCATGAATCTGGTTCTGTTTTGCTTATTTGTTTGTTTTATTCATTATTGTCCTGAAATGAGTGACATCATATGGTATTTGTCTTTCACTGACTGGCTTATTTCACTAAGCATAATGCCCTCCAGTTCCATCCATGTTGTTGCAAAGGTTAGGAATTCCTTCTTTCTTTCTGCTATGTAGTATTCCATTGTGTAAATATACCAAAGTTTTTTGATCCAATCATCCATTGATGGACACTGAGGCTGTTTCCAGAACTTGGCTATTGTAAATAGCGTTGCTATGAACATAGGGGTACATAGGTTCCTATGAATTGGTGTTTCAGGGTTCTTTGGGTATAGTTCTAGTAGTGGAATTGCTATATCAAAAGGCAGTTCCATTTTTAGTTTTTTTAAGGAAACTCCATACTGTTTTCCATACTGGCTGCACCAGCCTACATTCCCACTAACAGTGCACCAGGGTTCCCTTTTCCCCACATTCTCGCCAGCACTTGCTGTTTGTTGATTTGTTGATGATTACCATTCTGACAGGGGTGAGGTGGTATCTTATTGAGGTTTTAATTTGCATCTCTCTGATGGCTAGTGATGTTGAGTATTCTTCCATATGCCTTTGGGCCCTTTGCGTGTCTTTCTCAGAGAGGAAGTTCAGGTCCTTTGCCATTTCTTAATTGGGCTGTCTGTCTCCCTGGTGTTGAGTCCCATAAGTCCTTTATATATTTTGGAGATCAAACTCTTGTCTGAGGTATCATTGGCAAATATGTTTTCCCATACAGTTAGTTCCCTTTGAATTTTGCTGGTGTTTTCTTTAGCTGAACAGAAACTTTTCAGTTTGATATAGTCCCATTTGTTTATTTGTTCTTTGATTTCCTTTGCCCTTGGAGAAGTATCAGTAAACATATTTCTGCATAGGACATCTAAAATTTCACTGCCTTTATTTTTCTCCAGGACCTTTATGGTGGTACTGCTTATGTTTAAGTCCTTTATTCATCTTGACTTTATTCTGGTGTATGGTGTATGCTGGTGGTCTAGTTTTATTTTTTTGCATGTCCCTGCCCAGCTCTCCCAACACCACTTGTTGAAGACTGTTTTTACTCTATTTTAGGTTCCATCAGCCTTTGTTAAATATTAATTGATCATAGAGTTCTGGTTTTATTTCTGAGCTCTCTATTCTGTTTCATTGATCTATATGTCTATTCTTATGCCAGTACCAGGCTGTTTTGATTGGAGTAGACTTGTGGTATAGTTTGATGTCTAGTATTGTAATTCCTCCTACCTTGTTTTTCTTTCTCAAGATTTCTGTGGCTATTCATGGGCATTTTTGGCTCCAGATAAAATTTTGAAGCATTTTTCTATCTCTGTGAAGTATGTTATTGGTATTTTAATTGGGATTGAATTGAATCTATAGATTGCTTTCAGTATTATGGACATTTTAATGATGTTAATTCTGCCCATTCCTAAACATGGTATATGCTTCCACTTATTTGTATCTCCCTTAATTTCTTTCTTCTGTAGTTTTCTGAGGATAGGTCTTTTACCGCCTTGGTTAAGTTTATTCTGAAATACTTTATTTTTCTTGTTGCTATGGTAAATGGGATTTGTTTTCCAGCTTATATCTCTGATGTTTCATTATTGATATACAACAATGCTTTTGATTTCTGAATATTGACTTTATATCCAGCTATTTTGCAAAACTTGCTTATTAAGTCGAGTAATTTTTTGGTGGAGTCTATTGGGTTTTGTATGTACACTATCATATCATCAGCAAATAATGACAGTTTGACTTTCTCCTTTCCAATTTGGATACCTTTGATTCCTTTTTCTTCCCTGATAGCTTTGGCTAGAACTTCAAAGTGATGTTAAACAGAAGTGGAGAAAGTGGACAGCCTTGTCTTGTTCCTGATCTTAGGATGAAGCATTTAGTTTTTTCCTATTGAGTATGATGTTGGCTTCAGGTTTCTCATATATGGACTTTATGATGTTGAGGTATTCTCCCTCTATTCCCATTTTGCTGAGTGTTCTTTTTTTTTTTTTATCATAAATGGTTGCTGTGCTTTATCAAATTCTTTTTCAGCATCCATTGATATGATCATATAGTTTTTGCCTTTCATTTTGTTTATGTGGCATGTTACATTTATTGATTTGCGAATGTTGTACCATTCTTGCATCTCTGTGATGAAACCCACTTGATCATGATGTATGATCTTTTTAACATATTGCTGGATCTGGTTGGCCTATATTTTGTTGAGAATCTTAGCATCTATGTTCATCAGATATTGGCCTATAGTTTTCTTTCTTAGTTGTGTCTTGACCTGGTTTTGGTATTAGAATAATATTGGCCTCATAAAAAGAGTTTGGGACTCTTTCCTCTTGTCGGATATTTTGGAATAAGTTGAGAAGGATAGGAGTTAGTTTTTCTTTAAATGTTTGGTAGAATTCACCTGTGTAGCCATCTCGTCCAGGGCTCTCGTGCTTTGGGAGATTTTTTATTACTTCTTCAATTTCACTAGTTGTTATTGGTCTACTCAGGCTTTCTGCTTCTTCTGGATTCAGTTTTAGTAGATTATACATTTCCAGAAACTTGTCCATTTCACCCAGGTTGTCGTAAAGTTGTTTGTGGTAATTACTTATGATCCTTTGTGTTTCTGAACTATCAGTTGTGATTTATCCTCTGTTGATTCTGATTCTTTTTATTTCGGTCCTCTCTCTCTTTTTCTTGATGAGTTTGGTTAAAGGCTTGTCAATTTTGTTTATTTTTTCAAAGAACCAGCTCCTAGACTTGTTGATTCTTTGAATTGTAGTTTGAGTCTCGAAATTATTTAATTCTGCTCTGATCTTAATGATTTCCTTCCTTCTGCTTGCTCTGGGCTTTATTTGTTGTTGCTCCTCTAGTTCTTGCAGCTTTATGGGTAGGTTGTTTGTATAAGCTTCTTCTATCCTTTTTAGGTAAGTCTGTATTACTATGAATTTCCTTCTGAGGACTGCCTTTGCTGTGTCCCATAGGTTTTGGGCTATTGTGTATTCATTGTCATTTGTTTCCAGAAGCCTTTTTGATTTCATCTTTGATCTCATTGTTAACCCATTCATTATTTAAAAGTGTGTTATTCAGTCTCCATGAGTTTGAGTGTTTTTTGTTTTTTTCCTTTGAGGTTGATTTCTAGTTTCAATCCATTGTGATCTGAGAAGATGCTTGATATGATTTCAATTATCCTATATTTGTGGAGACTTATAACCTTCCATGTTGTCTATTTTAGAGGATGTTCCATGTGCATTTGAAAAGAATGTGTATTTTGCTTCTTTGGGGTGAAAGGTTCTATATATATATATATATATATATATATATCAGTTAGGTCCATTTCCTCTAGAGTATTGTTCAATGCCACAATATCCTTGGTGTTGTTTTTGTTTGGAAGATCTGTCCATTGTTGATAATGGGATATTAAAATCCACTACTATTAGTGTGTTGCTGTCTATATCCTTCTTGAAGTTCTCCAAGATTTTCCTTATATATTTGAGAGCTCCTATGTTGGGTGCATATGTGTTTACCAGAATTATATCTTCTTGATAGACTGTTTTCTTAAGTATTGTGAAATGTCCTTCTTTGTCTCTTTTCATGGCCTTCATTATAAAATTATTTTTTCTGAAATAAGTATTGCTACTCCAGCCTTCTTTTCATGTCCATTTGCTTGATATATTTTTTCCATCCCTTCACTTTCAATCTGTGTTGATCTTTTGTTCTGAGGTGGGTATCTTGAAGACAGCTTATATGTGGGTCATGTTTTCTTATCCATTCAGTTATCCTGTCTTTTGATTGGCACATTTAATCTCTTTACATTTAAGGTTATTAGTGATTGATACTTATTTATTGCCATTTCCCCCCTTTCTACCTGTGTTCCTCTCCGTCACTCTCTGTTTCTTCATTTTTTTAATGCAAACCCTTTAGCATTTCCTGCAATGCTGTTTTGGTAGAGATGTATTCTTTTAGTCTTTTTTTGTCTGGGAAACTCCTTATTTCTCCTTCCAGTTTTAATGAGAGCCTTGCTGGGTAGAGTATTCTTGGTTGCAGGCCTTTGTCCCCATTACTTGGAATATATTTTGCCATTCCCTTCTGGCTTGTATTGTTTTTTGTTGAATAATCATTTGATAACCTTATTGGAGCCCCCTTATATGTTATTTGCTGTTTCTCTCTTGATGATTTTAGGATTCTCTCTTTATCTTTGAAACCTGCCATTTTAATTATAATGTGTCTTGCAGTGGGTCTGTTTGGATTCATCCTCATTGGAACCCTCTGTGCTTCCTGAACTTGAGTAACATTTTCACTTATCATGTTAGGGAAGTTTTCTATCATTACTTTTTTGAACAGGTTTTCCATTTCTTGTTTCTCTTCTCCTTCTGGTATCCCTGTGATATGGATATTGTTGCATTTCACGTTGTCCTGCAGCTTCTTTAAAACTTCATTCTTGTTCAGCCTTTTTTCATTCTGTTGCACTGTCTTGGAATATTTTTCTATGTTTTCCTTCCTCCAGCTCGCTGAGCCCGTCCTCTGTGTCCTCTAGCCTACTGTTGATTCCTTCTACTGTATTCTTCAACTCAGAAATTATATTCTTCATTTCCCTCTGGCTCTTACTGATAATTCTATGTCCTTTTTTATTCTAGTGTAGTTCTCAGTAAGTTTCTGGTAGCTTCCCTGGTGTTCTTTGTAGTTCCCCGGGAGTTTTTTGTAGTTTTCTTTGAGCTGGCTTAGCTCATTGAGCTTCTCTATCATCATTATTTTGAATTCTGTGTCTTGTAGTTTGCTCACCTTTATTTCATTTAGTGATCTTTCTGGGGTTTCCTTATTTCCTTTTGGTGAGGGACTGTTTCTTTTTCTCCCCATTTTTAGGTTTACTTGTAATCCAGTTAGCTAAGGAACTGCGATGCTGGAAGAATGGATTTAGTTGTAATCCTAGCAGTCTATGACCCACCACCAGGCTCAGATGCAGCTTGGAGTGACAGACTGATTCAGTTGTAAATCAATGAATCTGTGATCAGCCACCAGGCTCAGGCACCACTGGGCTCGACTGTAAAATTATATTGTAATCCAAAGAATCTGTGATCAGATGCCTGGCTAAGGGGCCACTGGGCTACACTGAAGGATTCAATTGTAATCCAATGAGTTTGTGATCAGCCACCAGGCCTGGGGCCAATGGGCAGGACAAACCAACTCAGTTGTGAACCAACAAATCCATGATCAGCCACCAGGCTCATTTGCCAGCATGTGGGGGCTGACCGTCTGACCCAGCTGTAAGTCAGAGAGTTTGTAATCAGCCACCAGGCCCAGGCACTGCTGGGCAAGAGATACCTCTTCAGGTGCCAACTATTGTATCTATGCTCAGACAGGCAGGGTAGGAGAAGTTTATTTAGATGTAAGTCAAAGAATTGTGATCAGATGCCCGATTCAGGTACCATTGGAAATGGCAGATTGCTTCACTGCCCAAGGTGTGGGCAATGAGCCAGAACCTGGATCCCCACAGCCGCCTCCCCACTTCTCTCCTCCAAACCACCATCACAAACTCTCCCCATGTGCCTCCAGTCCTCACTGCCCTCCCTCTGCTGGAGCCCAGGGTAGGTGGGTGCTAATGTGTTGTCTCTGTGGTCACCCTAGTAGTTCTCTGTCTCCAGGACTCTCTTAGGATAGTAAACTCCACAGTTTTCCACCCTTGTCAGCTGAAAGCTGCTCCACTGTCCACCATGTTGCTGTAACTGGGACACCCAGCTGGGGGACCAGAACCCCCCTTTTCAGGTGGAGGCCCCACCTCTGTCCCTTCAGCTGCTGCCTCCAGTGGGGGCCCAGCTAGTCCTCTTGTGTTTCCAAGATTCCTACCAGTCATGTTGTGATGAAGTGTACTCTTCTGTTCTGTCAGTGGTTACAGGACTTCTTTCCAGCTCGTGTTCTGTTGGTAATTCTAGTTGACATTTTCTCTGAAAAAGTAATTCCACATATGACCTTGGAGAAGAATGATGTAGCTCCACTTCTCAGCCATTTTGCCAGAACCCTTTTGTGGTTTTTCATTAACGTTACTTATGTGATATGCACATATTTATAGCAGTATTTGTCTTTTCCTTATGGGTTTTAAAGGATTCTTCCTTAGGAAAAATATTAATATATCATATATTATTTGCTATTAAAGTATGTATTTACACTATAATTTATAGTTACATTTTTATTCCTTTTCTTTTAAATATTTTATTTATTATTTTTAGAGAGAGGGGAAGGGAGAGAAGCAGAGAGGGGGAGAGACATCAATGTATGGTTGCCTTTCACCTGCCTCTAGCTACAGACCTGGCTGGAGACCTGGCTTGCAACCTGGTTATGTACCCTGCCTGGGAACCGAACCAGTGAGCTTTGGGTTCACAGGCCTCATTCACTGTGCCCCTACCCAGGGCTATATTTTTATTCTTTATTCAACCAATAGAAATTTGTGACTCACATTATAAAGTGAATTAGATTATAATTTTAATGGTGTTTACATTTCCTATCTTATTAATTAAAGCAATATTGATTATATTACAAACATCTATTTTATACTAAAACTTTATTTTATATTTATTTATGTGTAGAATTATTTACTTATTTATTTAAAGATTTTATTCATTATTTTCAGAGAGAAGGTCAGGGAAGGAGAAAGAAAAGGAGAGAAGCATCAATGTATGATTGCCTTTCACCTGCCTCCAGCTATAGACCTTGAAGGAGACCTGGCTTGCGAACTGGGTATGTGCCCTGGCTGGGAAATAAAACTAGTGAATCTGGGGTTCATAGGCCAGTGGCAATCCATGGTGCCACACCAGCTAGGGCTATTTATGTACAGATTTAAAGATCTAATTGCTTTCTTTCTTTCTTTTTTTTTTTTAAAGATTCCACCCCATCATTTCTAGAAAGAGGGGAAAAGAGAGGCAGAGAGGGAGAGAGACATCAATGTGTGGTTGCTTTTCACCTGCCTCCAGCCACAGACCAGGCTGGAGACCTGGCTTGCAACCTAGTTATGTTGCCCTGGCTGGGTATCGAACCTGCGACCTTTGGGTTCACAGGCTGGCGCCTTATCCACTGTGCTACCAGCCAGGGCTCTTATTGCTTTCTTGAACAACCATGAATTTGACAGCATTCCACCTAACATTAAATAGACAGGTAATCTTATTTTTATTTTTTGATAATGACTTCAGTTCCTTTTTTAATGAGAACATCTCAGTTCTCCACCACCACATATACCCCACCAGTACCTGTGCCCAACATTTTACCTTGTTTTCTTACTTTTATGGATGGATCATTCATGCTTATCTTGTTCAGTATTTTCTCATGCACTAGAGACTCATTGACTACTCCTGGCTATGCCTCCAACAGTTGTCCTTCCATTGCATATATCTATCATCCTTTCCCTTTTACACATTCATCCCCATTAGCATACAAACAGGCACATATGGCAACTATCTGAAAAGGAATAAATAAAGCAAAACAAACACATGTCTGGACCCCACCACTCCCTTTTGCCTCCACTAGGTTTAAAGCAGAATTCTTTAAAGCAGAATTCACTTCTATGAATTTTAGGATGTAAAAAAAGTTAGCCAAACAACTTCATTTTTACTTATAAAATTCTGAAAATATAAATAACTGCAAAGCTTTTTTAAAAGAGACATTATATTTGGGGGGAATGGGTGGGTGAGGAGGGGGACAGAGGGGAGCAAAAAGGGGATGGATGTAATACAACAACAATAAAATTTAAAAATAAGAGGCATTATGAAATTGTCATATTGATATTTACTTATTGTCAGAGTAAAATATTTAAACGTATCTTGGGAAAAAATTAATTTATTTTTCTTTCTTTTTTTAAAAGATTTTATTCATTATTTTCAGAAAGAAGGGCAGGGAGGGAGGAAAAAATGGGAGAGAAGCATCTATGTGTGGTTTCCTTTCACTTGCTTCCTGGCTGGAGACCTGGCTTGCAACCTGGTTATATGCCCTGGCTGGGTAAAATTCTGTTTTTCTTGACGTTACCCATGAACTTTTGGCACCAAGCATGCCTCTAATTAAATATCAATTTAAGATTTTTTCTTTAAGATCTGCAATAACATCTCTTGTCTCTAACCTCAAGGAAAATCACTTTCCCTCAAAAGTATAGAAGAACATATTTCAGAGATATAATAAAAATGGATTCCTTCCCTTAACTTTTAGAGCAAAATTATGAGAGGGGAAACAACTATTATAGCTTTAGAAAGAAGACTGAAGTGCAAAATTCAATGTAGGCTCAGAAGAGCAAGCTTTCCTACATGATCTGAAAAGTCTAGAACCAACAAGTTAAATATGGAAACTTATTCCCAGTTCTCTCACTTTCTTTTTTCATGGCAGTAAACATTCATTTTCATAATATAATCTAGCTTTCTCCATATGACTACTTAATGATTGGCAAAAGTTTTAAACTTTACATCTTCAAGATTGAGAAATCTGTGAAAAATAAAAAGAAGAGTCAATGTCTAATATCCCAATATTTAATTTTAAGCAGGGATTTATTTTCCCAATGTAGATTGGTTTTCAACCCTGAGTCAACCAAATGTGGCCTTTATAGTAGAGTTATTTATAGACTTCAAAGAAAAATACCATGTTTTCTGATTTTTATTTTCATGTACTTTGATAACTACTGATAACTTGATAGATACTATTCTAAAAGATTCCATAGAGAGTTTTCTGAAGAAACAGATAACTATAAAATATATGTTTTTGTTTTGTTTGCTTTACAACTTCCTCCATGCAGAATGTAATGTCAGAGGAAGAAGAGTCTGGCAGAGTAACAGAGGGGATTGTTGCCAAAGTTGATGTTGAACATAAATCAGCACAGCAAGTACAAGTATATGGAATCAGAAAGACATTTAGTATAGGTAATGTTTTAAGAACTTTATTTCCACAATATACCACTCTGAAATACTAAATTCAGTATCATGAAATACTGAGTAGCAGATAAGGAAATGAAATATTTAAAGTGCAAAATACTGTTAACTATATTCCTGACTGCTTGCAGTTTAAATTTAAGAAGTTCTACTTCAAAATCAACTGGATTATAGCTGTTCAAAGATAATATTTTGAGCTACAATTTATGTATTTTTGTCCTAGAAAACATAATTTATGTTTTCAATGAACACTTGTCTGGTCAATATGACCTTTGCCATGTTCAAAATTTTAGTTCAATTCTATCCTTGTTTTCTTAACTATAAGAGGAGGCTCTTCCTGTACTTCTGTAATTGAAGTTTCATATTGGCATATAAAGGAGATAATGAAGGTAATTAAAGGTAAATATCATTGATATATTTATTGTCTGGCTACTAAATAGTGATTTTATCATTAATTACATATAATTAAACTCTTTCTAATGTATCACATGACATGATTACATTACTGGGCAATTTGAAGTACACACACAAGGACTGTCCAGAAAATGTCCAGCCTTTGTTAACATTGTTAAAGACAACAGTTTGCACAATGTAGATGTAATCTAGCAGCCAAGGAGAGTGGAGTGGAATGTGAATGTGTGAACAATGATGACTTCACTGTACTAGTCAGTAAGGAGAGTAGATACCATTGAGTGAGCATGTGTATTGTGTAGCCATCACATTCAAAATGACTGAGCAAGTGGAGGAAAGAATCTGTATAAATTTTGCATTAAGCATGAACATTCCTCCATGGAAACTACTTGGATGATCCAGAAGACCACAGCTATGGGCAACTGATGATTGGCAGCTTTATCACACCAATGCATTGTGTCTCATATAGAATATTTTTGGTGAAACATCAAATCACTTGGGTGACTCAGCCCAACTACAGCCCAGATGCCCTGTAACTTCTGGCTTTTCCCAACACTAAAATCACCTGAGAAAGGGAAGAGATTTCTAGACCATCAGTGATTCTGGAAAATACAATGGGGCAGCTATTGTTGATTGAGAGAACTGTATGAAGTCCCAAAGTGCCTACTTTGAAGGAAACTGAGGCACCATTCCTATGTACAATATTTCTTGTATCTTCTACAATAAACATCTCTATTTTTTTCATATTACACAGCTGGATGGCTGGATACTTTCTGGACAGGTATCTTACCTTAAAATTTACATAGGACAAGGTTGCCTGGGCACCTGACACGTACAATTACAAAGGCTCCGCACTTAAGAATCCTGCATAACTGAACGTCCTACTGTTGTTGTCTTGAAAGTTTTAATCCTTCTTGAGTGAAAGGACCCACATTTTCATTTTATCTGACCTGAAAATTAGTAGTTCAGTGTATAAAACAAAACAAAACAATAAAAACATAACTATAGCTAGTCTTCTTTTACTATCTGTACTATTCTGTACATCTGTACATCGATCTACTAAAGGCTGTTCTTTGACATCCTAAATATTTTCCAAACTATGTTTTCCAATTATATGTACATGTATAGCTAACAATTTTAAATTTTAGTAGCTTAACAAAAGTCATTTCATTATCTATCATGCCATGTGATGAGAAATTGGGCCAGGTCTTTCATGATTATGATTGGTTTCACTGGTGTTATTCAGCTGGCAGCTGGGGCAGGGGGTGGGCAGCATGGTGTCACATGCACTTGGATGAATACAATGAGAAGCTGGGCTCAACTGGGCCCAATCTTTTCTATTTTGTCTCAGGATCTGTCTATGCAAGATAATCAGATGTTTACAAGCTTCCTAGACAGAATGCAGAAGAAGAAAAAGAGGAAGTAGAAGTGGCTAGTTTCATAACACCTGACTGGATGTTAATACAACAGCATTTCCACAGTGTTTTATTAACACTGTGTTTTATTAAAGGAGCTACAGAGCCCACTCATATTCAAGGGTACCTAGCTTGTAACTGGTTATATGCCTAGACTAGGGATTGAACCAGTGACCCTTGGATTCATAGGCCAGTGCTCAATCCACTAAGCCACACCAGTCAGGAATTCCTTTACATTTTAAAAATGATACACTTCTATTTTGTGGAGTGTATTTACTAAGATTTTTTAAAATTATTTATTTATTTAAATTTTATTGTTGTTGTATTACGTCCATCCCCTTTTTGCTCCCCTCTGTCCCCCTCCCTACCCACCCATTCCCCCCAAAGTCAATCCCACCTGTTGTTCATGTCCACGGTTCCTTTATACTAGGTTCATGTCTAAGCTGCTCCCCTTTCTTGCCTCTGACTCCCCCTCCCCCCAACCCCTTTCCCCCTGACCACTGAAGGCCTATTCATTGTATTCATATATTTGGTTCTGCTTTGCTTGTTGTTAGTTTTGCTCATTATTGTCCCGTAATGGGCGAGATCATATGATATTTGTCCTTCACTGACTGGCTTATTTCACTAAGCATAATACTCTCCAGTTCCATCCATGTTGTTGCAAAGGGTACAAGTTCCTTCTTTCTTTCTGTTATATAGAATTCCATTGTGTAAATGTACCATGATTGGATCATAAAACTTTGGTATATTTACTAAGATTTTTATATACACACTCTTTTTTAAACCTGCAAGTCATTTTGTTGAGGTTGTTAATGTTTTGTAATTAGTTGAAGTGGTGTGTTACATTATTCTTCTTCTATCATTTTAGTACAAAAATCTGCAGAATGAGGTTTTCCAATATGCATATAAGAAAAAAATCCACTTATATTTGTTGCAGTAAATTTACTTTGTTTATATTAATGGCATAACATCAATATGGTCATCTGTTATCTGCATAGCATTTTAAATTATAGTGAATCTGGTAAATATTTAAATAATTGTTAGGTGACTTGAAAGAAACAAGAAAGAATTTTTATAAGTAAAGTTTGGTTGTAATCACTATACTTTAACTTGATTTTATATATTTTATTATTGAGTATTTGATCTCCTCTTTAACGATTCTTTTATGCATAGGAACCCAGTTACACTTTCTTTACAAATAGCAGTTAAGAATGAAACCAGGCCCCTTTTGGGAAAGAATTAACAGAGTGTGTCAAACTGCCAAATGCTTTTGCCGATATAGGCTGATAATTTAAGGCAATAAAAAGAAGCATACATTTAAATCATCTGACTAAATTTACAATTTTTTAAAAGCATGCTGATAAGTATATTTCACATCACAGTGTTCTTTACATATAACAAATATTAAGTTCACAAACAGAAAGTAAAAAAAGAAATTTAAAATAAACAAAACAGCCCTGGTTGGTGTGGCTCAGTGGATTGGTGCTGGCCTGCGAACCCAAGGGTCACTGGTGTGATTCCCTAGTCAGGGCACATGAGTGGGTTGCAAGCCAGGTCTCCAGCCAGATCGATAGCTGGTGGCAACTGAGAGGCATCCATACATTGATGTCTCTCCCTCTCTCTCTCTCTCTGCCTCTCTCCCTACCCCCTCTCTAAAATAATAAAGTTTAAAAATCTTTAAAAAAAATAAACAAAACAGGATATGGAAAGTCAAAAGTGTTAATAAAATGTAATGTGATCTCCTCTATGACTTGCAGTAATAGGAAAGGTGCTTCAAATCCATCTTGCTTTCTGCTCTATGTTAAATGTGTTTAAGGGTTTATGGGGAACAGTTATATGGAAATGCTGGTGGGGCAAGTTTTGACTGGAGGGTCTTGGACCTTGGCCATTTATGGTAAAGGGGAGTCAATACTGGATCTTTTTGGACAATGGACTTCTGGCTTCTGAGAGAATTCCTCATGTTCAAGTTCCTGTTATGTTCTAGTCCTTTTGCTTAGTGTGTGTGTGTGTGTGTGTGTGTGTGTGTGTGTAGACAAAGGCTTGTTCCATGTGCAGCTGGAGGTTAGAGTTTTCTCCTCTGAGCAAGCATTCAGCATGACTTACGGTTTAGGTCTGTTGTCTCTGAAAAGCAACTCAGTGCCTTATTAAACAGGATAGGATCATTTTTGTGCTGATTCTGTGATTGCAAAAGAGCACTGTTTCTGCCCAGTGGCAAACTCAAATAATTAAAATTGTTCTACTGTATAGGAGTGATCTATTGTTACATAATAATGCCATATGAAGTTTCCAAAATATAGGAAATGTTAGGTTATTGAGCATAGATTTATATTTGACTTATAGGAATATGTTTTCTCATGGAAACTCTGCCAGTTTTACATGTCTAATGCGACTTTATATACCTGGATATTGTGATTTATAGGAAATACATCTTTCATATATATTTGTTTTTTATCCAGGGTTCCTGGCTCATAGGTCCTAAAACCCTCAGAATTTCTTTTGATGAGAGCAATGAAAGTGTTCTTAGTTATGTTAATGAGGTGTTTTTTAGACAGCCCTTTGGTAACCCAAGGTGGGAGCCATGTAATTACAAAACTGGAACTTCAATATCTAACCCACAACCCCTACAATCATACACCTCCAGGAAGGGGAAAGGGATTGAATTCAATTGATAATGGCCAATGATTTAATCAATAATGTCTATGTAATGAAGTCTCCAAAAATCCTCAATTAAAAGCTTCCAAAACACAAAATAAAACAAACAAACAAAAAGAAGAGCTCAAAGAGCTTTGGATTGGTTCATACAGAGGGATATTTGGAGAGAGTGGCAACCTCAGAGTAAGTTAGTTCCACACCGTTTTCTCTTACCTTGCCCTGTGCCTCTCTTCCATAAACTATCTCTGAGTTTTGTAAGTCATTTTAACAAATTAGCTAAATCTGAGGAGGGGATTGTGGGAACTTCTGTTTCAAAGCTGATCAATCAGATGTACAAATAACAATTTGAACTTATAACTGGCCAGAAGTTCAAGGAAGAAGGGGTCCAGGAATCTCCGTTCTCTAGAGGGTTAGACAGAAGCACAGGCGGTAACCCTGGTTGTGACTGTCATTTGAAGTGCTTGTGTTTGTGTAACCATGTTTGCATGTTACAAATCTTGTAGGACTAAGCCCTTAACTTGTGGAATCTGATGTTATCTCTGAGCAGACAGCATCAGAATTGAATTGGATTATAGGCATGTGTCTGATGTCTGAACATTGCTGTTACAAAACTCCCCATCATGTTAAAGTTGGGTTGAGAGACAATCACTATTTATAATCACAATTCTGGAATAATTTAGGGGAAGTTAGAGTAATTATGAAAGAAAAAGGACAGAATATTAGTTGTGATTTCCTAAAAACTTTGACTCTTTTAAGTACTTTCCCATAAAATACTTTGGTTTAAAAGAATAATTTTTTAACCAGTTTAGAACTAAGGTTAACAAGAACAGTGTTGCTAATAATAAAATAAAATTTCAAAATGTTATTTCTTTTTAAAGATTTTAGTCATTGTTTTTAGAAAGAGGAGCAAGGAGGGAGGATAAAAAGGGATAGAAGCATCAATGTATGGTTGCCTTTCACCTGCCTCCAGCTGGGGACCTGGCTGGAGACCTGGCTTGAGACCTGGCTTGAAACCTGGTTATGTGCCCAGACTGGGAATTGAACCAGCGACCTTTGGGTTCATATGCCAGTGCTCAATCCACTGAGCCACACCAGCCAGGGCAAAATGTTATTTTTATAAACATAAACATAAGCTGTGACATATTGTATTTCTTTGAATATTCTGAAGATCAACATATTATTATTTTTTAAATAAAATTCATATATCCAAGTAACAAAGATTAATTTATTTTGTATTCATCAAATGGCCTCTTTTGAAGTGAATTTTGAGTAGTTTCATGAATTTAAATAGTTCCCAGTGTAATTTTTTAATTGCAAGTGAGCAGAGAGAAACATAACAAGGTCACTTTCCTTTCAATTACAAATATATAATTTGCAATGCAAACTAAATAATGAAAATATTGGTACTCTTGAAAATCATTAGAATTTTAGTAAACCACAGAGATTGGAAGTTTAAAAGCAAATAAACATTAGGATTTCTGGTGGAGAATTAGTGGCTGGTTAGATGTTATTAAATATTAAAAATTTAAAAAATTTATATATTAAAATGGTTAGATAAGCATATCAGTTGTCTGGTAATTACATATGACATAGCCTTAGTTCTACAGAATACAGATATGTATAAAAATTTATACTTATTCTACTTCCAATAATACCCCATATTTTTATCTGACATTTTAATGAAAATGGCAAGTTAAAAGAAGAAACAAAAATATTTAAAGGTACATATACATCAGTAAAAATGCTTTCTGCAAGAGAATGAAATAAGATTAAAAGCTAATCCCTGAGCCCAAAATACACCATTTGGGTGGACCTATAAAAAGAAAAATAGATATTCTAGAGTAGAAATTCTTTCAGACTTTTCTCTGACTCCTCAAGGAGCTAGAACATTCTAAGGATGAAAAATAAAGGCAGAATCCCAATCTGTATGTAGCACTAGCTATAATAATTTTGCATTGCATGCAAGGAATTTCAAATTATCTGCATACAATCTTTTTTCAAATATTTAACAGTTGCTTTTAAACTTTTTGTTGTGTTTTCCATTACCATTGTATCCCCTTATGGTTATGAATATGTGTCATTCAGATAATTTTCCCTCTTTGTAACTCTCATCCTTTGTGCTTATTGCAATAAGCTTGAAATAAGACTTTCCTGGGATTCCTCTGGCCTGAGATACATTTCTCAAGAAATGAGAGTTAATATTAGTGAATTTGTCAAGGGTGAGAGCCAGCTTTAAATTGAAGAGGGAAAAGAAGTAGTCATCTAGTAAGTAGACTATATTATATTCATAATACCAAGACCATCTCATCAGTGGGCTAAGAGCTTATTTTTTAATCCCATAGTGTTAAATATTATATATTTGACTCTTATTTTTTTCAATGACATATCTTCTCATCTTAAAGAAAGTGATAAAGGTCATATAAATAGTGAGTAGGATGTTTGCTCTAAATATCTCTATTAAAGATTTATCTCTCAATACTGCATTGGGTTAAAACTCAAGACAATTACTGATTTAAAAAAATATTTTTTTTTATTTAACAATATTTTATTTATTATTTCCAGAGAGAGGGAAAGGGAAAGAGGCAGAGAGGGAGAGAAGCATCAATGTGTTTTTGCCTTTCACCTGCCATTTACTGATTTTTATAACACTCTAAGTAATGTAAAAGTATTTTATTATTTCTATTTTATGTATTCAGGATTTAATATGCAGTATTTTTTAGAACAGTTAAGAACACAAACAATGAGGCCATAAGGTTTGTATATAGTCCCAGTTCTGCCATTTAGCTGTATGACCATGGTCAAGTAACTTCACATCAATGTACCTTGGTTTCCTTATAACATGAGTATAATTATAGTATTGGTTTCATAGGCTTATGCTGAAGATAAAATTAGTTAACACATATCAAAATTTTAGATGGGTCCTTTATCATATTGTGTAAAGTTAGTGTTATTGTTACTATAAACTGTTCTATTTAACTTTCTTAAAACATTCATTTTTTTGTCAAGTTCATAAACTATCACTTTATACATTTAAGCTACTGATTTGTATGGGCACTTATATTAATAAACCTGTTTTTCCACTAAACTAAAGTGATAATTTATAAAAGAAAAGGGGAACTCTCTCATCTGCTATATTAAGGCTATTCAGAAGAAGATCATTTAATTTTTGAGTTTATTTAAAAAGTTCATGAATGGGGAAGGAGACAAAAGGGAGTAAAAAGGGGATGGATATAATACAACAACAATAACATTAAATTTCACAATAAATAAATAAGTAAATAAATAAAAGGTTCATGGAGGTGAGAATAATATTAAAATAAGAAAACAATTCAGGCTTTTGTTTGCCAATTCAGTACTAAATGCTTTGCAATTATTTAATTCTTATAACAACCTTAGTTATTTAAAAAATTGGGACAACTGTAAAAAACAATAAAAAAGGCAAAAACAAACAAACAAAAAAGATGACTTAATGAGGCATATTGTGCCTCATTTGTTTTAGTTTTTATAAGATTAGGTCTATATGCGGTATCCCCAGGGTAACAAGAAGCTCTTTAGTTGACAACCTGAGGGTATTTACTCTGCACCTGTCTTTTGGCAGTCTGAAACCTCTCAGGAGAGACACCATTGCAGCCTTGCTCTAAATTACATTCATTTCCTGCACACTTCTTGGCTTTGTTACCTGCACCCCTTCAGGATATAACAATGCACTGTACTCACTTCCGTGTCTTCCTTCCCCCTGGAATTAGACCTTCTCTTACTAATTTGACCCCTTCAAACTGATTTTCCTTTCTTTTTGTTAAGCTCCATTTTCTAAATGTTCCACCAGCTTCCCTATTAGATGAATTTCTCTGCCTAGTTTTTGGTCACAGTCTCTGTATTGTTACTGGTCAAAGTAGAGTCCTTGACCCTCAAGGGAAATCATTTCCTGATATGTGCATGGAACGATGGGGTTCCATGGTATACTTGATTGATGATTTAAAATTAAGGGTGTTCCCCTCCTGATTACCCAGTGTCCCATCACCATCTGTCTCACCATGGAAAAGGAGGGTTTAACGTTGTCCTCATTAAGGCCGAAGCAAAAGCCAGTGTCCAGAGTTTCTGCTCCATATTAAAGTACAGTCCTAACATCCACTTAATTTAGCATGTGGTTCCAGCCGTAGTCCGCTGCTGTGCTTTGGTATCAGGTTCCCTCCTGGAGCCTGCGTGTGAAGTCTTCACAGTCATGGAAGGAGGACATGCAGGGTGCAGGAGGTGAGTGTGTTACTGGGTGGGCAAGACAGCCAGAGAGAGAGACAGCCAGAGAGAGAGAGAGAGAGAGAGAGAGAGAGAGAGAGAGAGACAGACAGAGACAGACAGACAGACAGACAGACAGACAGAGAGACAGACAGAGAGACAGACAGAGAGAGACAGACAGACAGACAGAGAGACAGAGAGACTTCTTTTTCTTTTCCTCCTTGGATTATATTAGGTTGCTCTTGGAAAAGACCAAAAGCTTTTTCAAATTAGCCAAGGAATTCCCAGGTTGTTGCAGATTTTTGTTAGGTCCACCTCCTAGTTAGACAGACAGCTCTCATGGTCAAGTACCTCCTCCCCTTTTAGCCCCCCAACAATCCTGTAGCAGTGGGCAGAAGAGAAGGGCAGAGCAATGCTATGAGCCCCTGCATGGTGAAGCTGCAGTTTCCTGGTGAAGCAAACAGGCTTATGCTCCCCAGTCTATGACACTCAATGTCTAGTTCCTTTTGCTCTCCTTTAATTAATAATAATTAGTTAAATATACCTATGGTAATATTAAGATTCATCAAATATTTTGAGTTCTATATAAATAAACTAGTGCAAGTTTTTAAACTATACTTCACGTTAAAAATATTACTTTCAATTTACATCTGTGAAACTTGAGGCCCAGAGACTTCAAAAAGATTGCTGAAATGTCACAGGGAGACTTAGTGACAGTTATCTCCCTAATCTCCACACTCCCATTGCTGCAGAGCAATGCTTCCCAGGTGTAAGTTAAAATAAAGGGGGGAAAAAAAACGCTGTCACAAAAATATAAATAGGAACTAAATTTATGAAGGTGCTAATTAATTTTTACTTCTTCAAACATGAAGATATTTTGCTCCTTCATTTAAAGAAGTAGGAGTTAAAGTGTTGTGGAATTTTAACTATTTAACCTATTATTAAAACTGTGGATATAAACTCTAGCAGTAAATAATTTTTTGCAGAACACATTTACTATAGATGACAAATAGAAGTTAATAGGATAACATAATTAGAAGGACCATAACCTGCAGGCCCCATGGAAATATTTAATATTGCCCATCATAATTGGTGATTTTTGCACCTTTGTACCATCTCCTAACACCCCATTTTGGAACAAATTTATTTGGGGCAGTAAATAAACCTCTCTCTCTCTCTCTCTCTCTCTCTCTCTCTCTCTCTTTGTTAAAGCTAACAGATTTTAATAAATAAACATATGAAGAGGTGCATACACACCCGAAGATTATAACAGCAAACAAAATGGATTAAAAGGTTAAGATAAGCTCCAGAGTAATAGGGTGATACATTTAACCAAAATAAATAAGAGCAAATCAGCAGGAGAGGTGATGATGCTGTGTGTCACAGTTAAGATTGCAATGCAGCGGCAAACAGATTGCTCCGTGCTGAAATTTTAAAGGTAACTAAACAATAAAGCAGGTTTTAGTGAAACAGTATCAAAAGAGTAGTTGGTTGTTATGTTTTGAATCAATAGATTTTCAAACTTTGTCTACACAATATGTTAAAATGCTGAAAAGGATATTAATATAAATACATTAAATAAGTAAAGAATTCTAATAACAACAAATATTGGCATCTTTTTAGACAAAATGACACTGTTAATTTGGATTTTAATGTATGTGGGGATAGGGATTTAAACTTAATAAGTTTTTTTTTTAAACCAATAGTTACTAAAACCAATATTTTTTCTATATCTCTTATGTTTAAAAAAATACAACTAACCAAACCAAACAAAAACTTGGATGTTTTAAAGCCATGGAAGACTTTAAAATCTCCATCTTAATTGACATTTGCTATTTGCCATGGCTAGTAACTCTTCTCAAAAACCTCTTTCACATTTCCCTGAGTACCACTCAGTATTTTCCCCACTCCTCAGACCACTTATTCTGTTCTGATTCTCCTTTACGTCTCTACTCTTTCTACCTGGTTTTAAAATTGTTGTACTTGTTAGAACTATATTCTAGATCCTCTTGTTCACTTGATTAACAATGTCTTTATAATAAATATTATCTACTCTCAGAAGTTTAAATATTTATTTCATGAGCCTTTTTTCTCATGGAATGATTTAGAGAGCCAGGATCTGAAATGGGCAAGTTTTAAGTACATTTGCCAGGTTCCTAAGTATGTGAGTTGACTTAACCTCCTAAGGGGGAAAAAGTTGCTATTGTAAGAGAAAGACTTTGTTTTCCTTAATGGAAAAATTAATAATCTGCAGTTGATCAGGTTCTAAGATAATACCGTGAGTGCATGTGAGTTGGATCACTAAGCTCACAGAGGACTTTCCTTAACACATACCTCTCCCCAAGGGAAAGCAAAGGCCACATCATCTTACAATTTTTGCTCACTTCATTTTTATTCATTATTTTTAGAGGAAGGGGACAGGAGAGAGGTAGAGAGAGATAGAGAAATCAATGTATGGTTGCCTTTCACCTGACTCCAGCTAGGAACCTGGCTGCAGACCCAGTTTGCAACCTGGTTATGTTGCCCTGGCTAGGAATCGAACCATGCTCACTTCATTTTTATACCTGGTGATTCTGCCTCACATTTTTTGGCTTTCACTTGGTCTGTCAATCATATTATAACCTATGACAGAATCTCTAAATTAATCCTGCATTACCAGTATAAACCCAGATTTTTTAAAAAGTATCTTAAAAGTGTCATTGCTTTTTATAGATGTAACTTAACAGAGAACATAAAAATGTGTGTAAATGGACTAAAGAAGAATTTAGGCAGTCTAATTTGTGTGAACCAAATAGAAAATTATAATGGTAGACCTTAAAGATGCATGATAATAACACTTGTTTTACAGGTTTATGTTAGCAGTTAAATTATCTACCTTGCATAAAACACAGTTTACACTGGGCTATTCTAATTTACCACTGAGTTTGTTTGCTCAGTTATGAATGCATTCATATTTTCATGTTTTATTCATAAAATCATAAAAAAATACAGAACATCTATATTGTGACAAATGTCTAGGGCTCTTAGATACATAGAAATCAAAGGAATATAGGGATCTGACCAAGGATATTGATGAAGAGGACCGTCAGTGCCATTGCTGACCAGAACCAAACAATACAAGTTCAGATTTTGTGAAGAGGGATGGATAAAATACACATCCAAGTGCATTCACAAGAGAAGATGTTGATATAAATTGTTAACAAAAAAGATAGACAAAATTTGGACAATTTTTGTAAGAGTTTAGTAGAAAATGTGGTGATAATTGAAGGGTAATACAGAATCAAAAGAAATTTGTTTGGAGCTGCATACACTCCAAATTCCCACAGGATTCTTCGGGCAACTTGTGTAAATATGTAACTCCCCTCATTTGCTTTATTTACATTTGTCCCTTAATTAATTAGAAATGGGGAACACATGTTTTTCTCTTGGAATAAAACCCAGAGTGAGTCCAAATGCTCTCTGGTTTAGGAATGCCTGTCTGTGAGATTGGAAGACCTCACTGGGCAGAATGCCTCCTATTACCTTAGTGTTACTTTAGCATGCAACGGCTTCATGCCCAAACATAATGCTTTCATGTGCTGGAATGTAGACATAATATAACAAGTCTACTGTGATATTATGCCCTACTTACATAGTATGTCTTATTTATATCCTTTTCTACTGCTTATGTGCTGAAACGAGCACATATTTATATATGAAATCTCAGAAGTACTTTGTGTCTGCTGTGACTAAATATGAAAACTCAGATTTTGTAATTGTGTTTGAAATAGGGATAAGCACTTTTAGGACTGGGTTATTTCTCATGATTGCTGATCATCCTGGAATGACAATACATAAGTTATTTTCCTTAATTTTCTAAAATAAAGAATTTAAAATGACAAATTGTGACATCTTAGGGTAATAGTGTTTGTTAAATTTGATCAGATAAGGAAAACATGGTTTTAAGTTGCTGAGCACACTGGCCCCAAGTTATGTATTTACTTAAATATTTAAGCCTATTAAGATATATAGAGCAAGACTATAACTGCTATTTATATTACACTGTAAAATAAATATAGCTTCTCTATGCCAATGACTATTCTAATCTTATGAACCAATACATGGCTATTCAGAACATGGAAACAATAAATACAGTCTTTTAAACTTTGAAACAACAGGATCTCAGTACCTCCTATTTTAAATCATTTGTACTGATGGATTCATCTTTTAGGTAAAAGCTGTCACTTTACAGTTAATCATTTTCCTCTGCATTTTAAAATTAATTTATTGTTGTTGTGTTACAGTTGTCCCATTTTCCCCCATTCCTCTCCCTTGCCCAACCCTTCCTTCCCATCCCCTCTCCCACAGTCAATCCCCACCTTGTTGTGCATGTCCGTGGGTCATTTATATTAGTTCCTTCCCCTGCAATTTTTTTTTAATGGAGACATCAAGCATCTGGAGGGAGCCAAAGACCATAAATCCTTGTGGTATCTTCTGACCACTTCAGCCTTTGTTACAAAATGACTATTATGATCATTCTTTGGACTGATCATCTCCGAATTGTGACTCATCTCATGTAGTCTATGGAATGTTACATGAACCACTAACTCTGAATCTCTGTCTTGAAATTTGTCTTCATCTTGGTTTCCCTACATGTAACATTCTTATTATGCATTAAGGGTTTTTACTGGCCCCTGGCTCTGATAGCACCTCATCATAAACTATCTCACCAGGACTCCAGGGATTTCTGAATCCGAGTGTTTCACATAGTTCTTTGTAGAGCTGGAATTGCTCTTCTGCCCTTTCTATCTCCCTCCAACATTGTGACATAATTCTCACTCCCTCAGGCTGATTGTTCCCTTCAGTAGTCTCCAGAACGCTTGGCAAATTGGCAAGATCCAAGAGTACAGCTATGAGCTTAGAGTTTCTTGTTCTAAGTGCATAAATTTCACTGTAGTGTTGTTGAGCTTTATATATATATATATATATATATATATATATATATATATATAAGAATTCCAAGTGAGGAAACTAGGACAGGCTGATAAGATCTATCTCCTCTAATTCTGTTTATGTTCTTCTTATTAATAAGCTTGGTCAGAAAGAGATTATTCCCTCTCATTCTCTTGTCATATACATACCTTCTTCTCTATATACAGCATATGTTTTCATCCATCTTTGCTCTCATATGAGATATAATTCAGCCTAATGATGAAGAGAACAGAATTCTGAACCAGTTTGCCTACGTTTAAACTCTAACTCCATATTACTAAGTATATGATTTTGGTCAAACCACTTATCTGTGACTCAATTTTCTTGTCTACAAAATATTAATAATTATAGTAATCACTTTATAGAGATAGTAAAAGATGAAATAAGTTAATATAAGTAAATAGTTTAACATAATGCCTTGCTCAGAAGCACTGAATATATAAGGTCTGTCCAGAAAGTTTCCATCCATCAACTATGAAGAATAAAGCCACTTATTAAAGAAGATACAAGGCTGTGCCTTCATTTTCATATCATAGCTGTAGACCCATGATTCATCTCCAGGTATGACCTTCTTGAGTAAATCTGACTCATTGGTAGCAGTTTGAATAAAATCATTAGCAGCTGCAGCACAATGTTCCTTTAGCTCTGGTAGCAGAAGCTATGGAACAACTTTTGCCACATGTTTTATGCCAAGACCCTGCATTAAAATCTTGGACACTGTAGTCTTTGGAATCCCCAGATCAGCTTCTAGTTTATACTGTCAGTTGCTGATCTTGATCTTTGTTGATTACAGCTCACACATGTGCAACATTCTTAGGTTTTCTGCTTGTTGCAGAGCTTCCAGAACATGGATCACTTTCAATAGATTCTCAAATATCTTTAAAGTGTTTGTGCCACCCTTTTGTTTGTGCTGCACTCATTGCATTATCTCTGAAAACCTTCTGAATCATCCAAGTTTTCCTCAGAGGAATGTTAATGAAAAATTTAATGCAGATTTGTTGCTCTACTGGCTTACTCATTTTGAATAGGATAGCAGCACCTACCTCCCACACTGACTAGTACAGTGAAGTCATCTGTGTTCATGCACTGCATTCCATCTATTCTCCTTGGCTACCAGGTTAAATTGATGTCTCATAAACTGTTCTACCTATATTTATAATTGCTGGACATTTTTTGAACAGACCTCATATTTTAACATTTAGCATTAGTGTTAAGTTATAGAACTTGTTATTAAAAGAACATTTAAATCTTTTCATCTTCTTTGAAAGACTCCCCATTGTGCTTTGCTTTCTCCCGCACTTTCTATTCTAACTAGAAATTCAACCCTTATCCACCTTAAACTTATTCATATATATTGTTAAAATTTATTCAACCCAGGAAAAGCATACCTTGTTTAGCTGCATAAGATAGTGGATTGATTTGTATAACTATTGTTCTTTTAAATTTTGAAACTATATAACTATTTCCTTTAAATCTGGAAACTATGAAAATCAGGTGTATGTTATAAAAGAGATATCCTTTCTCCAAGGTCACACAATGAGTTGATATTTCTTTGTCACTTTGCTGTTTGTAGTACCTATGATGAACAAGAACTTAGGTTGTCACTGTTCTCTTCAGCAATAAAAGTACCATTTTGCAAATAAAACACAATTCAGTGAATCATCAGTGCCTCCAAAACTGAATAACTCAGTTACGATGAATTCATTATGGGAAGAAAAATGACTGACATCATCCAAAACCTCTGAATTTGTATGCATTGAAATTACTGTTCTAGATATGGTAGGGAAGAATGAGAGAAATTAATCATTTTTTATTAATATGGTATTCAAAAAAGTGAACTTTTCCCTCATTCTCCGGACTAACATATCATATCTGACACATTTATTTTTGTCCTTCACAGTGAGTTACATTTCATCTTTCAGGTTATTGGCAAAAAGAAAAAGAGATTGTCTTACTGAGGCCCATTAATAGTTTCATATATCACATTTTAGCTGTGACTCAGCATCTCTATTGCATGACTTTAATTTTTGATTGTTCAGTACACTTCACACATTTGTAACACAACTTAAAGAAGTCCACATATATCCTTATATACCACGTTACCTGAAAAGATCACATTTTTCAGAAATTGATTTTGAATATTTCCTGAAATATTTTAAAGGTAATTAATGTATTTCCCATCAGAATTATACACCTAAACTATAGTAATGTACTTTGTGATCTTAACCAAGTCGCAATCTCCCTTTATTCATTTTATTTATGTATAGAATTGTACATAGCACTCATTGTATATACCTACTGATTAGCCTATGGATTTCTTAGAAAAATTTTTTGAACCTTAAAGTTAGTATAAAAACGCAGAATTTGACATTTATATTTACCAACTAATATAAAGGGAGAGAAACTTCTATTTTCTGTATTAGTATATCACAGTAAATAGCATATTTTCTTCTGCATTGCTATTGTCATTGATCTTGCAGGACTTAAATTGATTTCTAACAACTTATGTAAAATAATATATATTATTGTTTGAACTTTCATAGATATTGTCATGGAAAAATACTTTATACTTTGTGTATGCTTCTGAGCATGCAAACAAGGTATCTTATTTAACCCAATTATGGTTTCAAGGTTTTCATTTTGAATTCATTGCATAATAGGTCAAAAATTATTTTACAAATGGGCAGAGTCTACAGGAAAAGAGGAAATAGAAACATATATTTTTGATGATTTTAAAGTCTACAAACATATTATGTTCCAGCACTGTCATGAGGATTTATGAACTCAGTTTTTATAAGACTATAGTATTTAATCTATAAGTAAGAATATTTTACAGAAGTTTAAAATTATATCTGTAAAAATAATCTATGTAGTCTTATTTTTTTCTGATTTGTGAGTGACATCTCTACTTATCATTTTATTCATGCTGTGGTTGCTGCAGGAAAACATCAAGGCTTTTTGATATTTCATAAACCTGTTAATGAGGTGGTTTAAATAGTGCAGACTTTTAAGAAGACTCTTTAAATCTATTACAAAGAGTTACAGGCCCTGGCTGGTGGCTCAGTGGATAGGTGCCAACCTGTGAACCCAAAGGTATCTGGTTTGATTCCCAGTCAGGGCACATAACCAGGTTGCAAGCCAGGTCTTCAGCCAGGTCCGTAGCTAGAGGCAGGTGAAAGGCAACTGTACATTGATGTTTCTCACCCTCTCTGCCTCTCTCTTCGACCTTTTCTCTACAAATAATGAATAAAATATTAAAAAATAAAAAAGTTACAGAAAACTCTTTTAACCATGTTTTATTAAATAGCCTTCATTTGTTGGCAATACAAAGTTATCTGTCTTATAGATTTACTAAAATTTGGTGTGGCAAAATGCCTTGTTGTGCTGCTGACCTGGTTTCTCTAGTCACCATATTCCCTGTAAAATGGAAATTATAAGTAAAAGTTTTGTTATAGATATAGTCTAACTTAGGGGTCAAGAAAAACAATGAATCTTCATGCTTCCTATTATATTAAATTATGAATCAAGGATGGTCAGTTCCACTTTCATTAATGCAACCATTGATCAGTGGATAAAGTGCAGTAAGCCTAATCACTTGACTACAAAATGCTTCCCCAAATTTTTACTAATCATTTAGCATCATTTTGATCATTGCCTAGATCCATTGATCAAAATGATACTAAATCATTAGTGAAAATGATTAATGAACATCCATTCAAAATGCTGATCTTCTATTTTTCCTTCTGAATTTATATTTAATATACTAATTTGATAAATTGTTCATAAAAGAAAAAAATCCCTCTTTATGTAGCTGGCTATATTGAAATAAAATAAGTAAAGGCAAACAGGATAATGTTTGATAAAAGCTAGGTTTTAAATTTGAAAACTGAGCATGTGGATTATGATTTAATGCACCAGTTAATTATACCAGGTTAGCAGGTATCGTTATGATGAAATTCTCTTAGAGGCTTTACTAAACTTATATTTAGAGCCTGCATGCCTCCTAGATTTCCAGCCATCCTTTCCCTTGTTGCTGGAAATGTTGGCTGCACCCAGCACCCAGCACCCAGCTGAGAGCCTCCCCAGGAAATGCGCTGGGCAGAAGGATCCACATCCATGACTGGGTGTGGGCTGTAAATGTCTAGCCTCCTCTGTGCTGCATAGGACAACTATGTACGGTTATACCAGCTCCAAAGCTCCCTCAGCTACTGTCATTCCCTCATGGGTGTCCATGCCAAGGGACTGCGTCAATAAGCCTTCTGCATGCAAATCTCTTGTTTGACATCCCGCAAAACAAATTCTATTCTGCAAGAAAAGCTCCAAATCTCTATTCCTGCTTCTTCATAGTTACGAAATTGTTACAATTTTAAACTGAGTTAAAGGCCAATTTGTACCCTACTGCTCAATATGTAAGCTTTTCGCTCTTGGACAAAATGGCTTAATTCTTCTTGCCTTTTATTCCCAGTCTCTCATGTGACCACTTAATATCACGGTTCAAGGTTTCTAGGCACAAGTCCAGGTATAGATTTTTAACATTATCCTTCCCTAAGCCAAATATACTTAAATGAGTATTTAATTGAATTAATTAAAAAACCATCACTTAGTTTAACTAACCTAATTGTTCTTAGCATTGGCAAGGATCCCAACATTTACAAATAATTAGATATGTGTTACCAAGAGTATGGCAACATAAATCCAACTCAGATGTTGAAGCTTAAATGAAGCGCTGTGAAAAGACTTACAGAGTTACATATGTAGATGGATAATAGATGGAAAGGTACTGCATATGAACTTTTAAGTGATCTTCAAAGCAAGGATTTATAACTAAAGGTATGCTGTTTATCTTTTGTGTCTGTCACTTTTTGGAAAGTATAATTTATTTCCTTAAAATTAATAATCATAACAATAGAGTTCTTTATATTTTCTTTTAAGAGCTATTTGTGTTAAATGCCATTCAAAATGTATTATATTTGAAAATATAAAATGCTTTATGACAGAAGGTGCCTTTAATTTACAAAAATGTTATTGTTCTATAGATAAGGTTGTGTTTATTACTTTACACTCAAAACTATGTTTCTAAGATGTACCTATTATATTATAAAACCAATTTATTATAGTAGCTTCATAATACTTTTTTATTTACTTAATCATTGCTAATTTTATGTCCAATTTATTAATAAGTATTTTGAAAACAACTTTATGCAGTTTTCCTTCTATGCCTAATGAGAGTTACACTGACAAATCACAAGTGGGATTATAAGGTACCAATATATGCCATTTTAACATATTTAATTTTATTAGCTGTTGTCTCAGACTTTTAAAGTGGTTACACCAGTACACACCCTCATTTTCCATCTTTCTAGATCATTTCTATATCACTGGGAATTTTCCAGGTTTCTAACATTTTCTTTTTTATCTATAGATGAGTTTATATTTCATGTTTTCTGATAATGAGAGAGACTGAATATACCTTCACAGTATATAACACAGCCTAATTCCATGTTTTTAGAAAAGCCTTAGAGAACAATTTTTTAAAATTTGTATTAGAACCCCAATTTGTTTCACAATTATTTAGTATTCCATAATTTCACTGAATTTTTAAATTTATTTTCTGTTTTAAATAATGCTGCAATGAGTATATTTATCTTTGTTCCTTTTCTACTAATTATGTCTTTTAGGGAGGAAATTTTAGAAAGTTGCTTACTATTCACATTGTGAAAACTTCATACACATGTACACATAATCAGAGTTCTTGTATTACTTTATAATTATATCTGCAGGGTGGGAATGCTTGTCTCATGGAACTTGCCAAATTTCATAAGTTATATTTGGAGAACACAAGAGTTATAACTGCATTTTGAAAGGGTCACAGTTTTCAGTAAAACTTCTTGGCTAACTTTTCTATTATTTATCTCATATTAATGCAATCATAAATTGCATTAAGGTTTCATCTTGGAATTGCATATTCCATAGGTTTGAATAGATGTATAATGACATGTTATTACCATGATAGTACAAATGAGTTTTACTGACCTATAAATCCTCTCTGCTCCAATTACTCATCCCTCCCACCCTGCTAACCCTTGACAACCACTAATCCAGTCATTGATCCATGGTTTTGCCTTACCTAGAATATCATACAGTATTGAGGTTAGGTACATGACACATTTCCACAGCAAAAGATGGTTTGGAAAACTATAGAATCTCCTTCCTAACCTTGATGGCTAAAATTTCTATGTAATAGTAAAACCTAATTCATCAAGTTTGTGATAAAACACTATCCAGGATAAAAAGTGTTTAAGATTGTTTTTGGAATAAAGAAGATACCAAAGCAAAAAGGGTAGTGGGAGGCAGAAACGAATTTTGAAAAAAATAATTACTGTTTTTATAAAATGATCATTTCATAGTAATTTCATTTTGACTTGAAAAATTAGAAATTTATTTTTTAAACTATTTTGATAAAAAAACTAAAGGAAGTTGTTTTGTATTCTGTACAATTTTATTATGCACAATTTTTCAATTACCAGACAGATTTGAGGGAGATGCTAATTCTTATTTTACTGATACAGAAATAGAGATTTTCTCAAGTAGCCCAATACTACAGGGCAGAATCCTCCAATGTTTCTGACTACAAATGGGCAATAATTTTTATGTTATATAATTGATTATAGAAAATTTATTAGAACCCAAATAACTTTATATTATGATTGGTCTGCAACTTTTGTACATAAAAGTAAGATGTTAATTACATAGGTATCTAAGATCAAAACAAGCATATTTACTATTTAGCATCATGATAATGAAATGTAGCTTTTTAATCTCAGAAATTATGACATTATTTTTCAATAAACTCTGCAGTTCTAGTTTCTGTTTTTACCAAAATCAAAGAAAACCATACTTTTATTTTTAAATGCACTTTAGATTAAAATGTAAGGAAAACTTTTTACTTTGCACATGACCTAGGTTAAGAATAACACCAAGAAGTCATCTTTTGATGCCACAGAATTTATTCTTTCTTAATGTATCAACTTTTTAATTTACCACTTTAAAGTAATGAAAGTAGATTTGTAAATTTGAATCCAGTATAAAAATAATTTTCATCATATTTCTCTAAATAAATTGAATATGTTTATGCCCAGCCTAAGATAATTCTTCAACTGAGTGGATCTCTTATAAAGTTGATGTAAATCAATACCCTACAATGTGTCTACAATAGTAAAAAAATAATTGAAATAAAAAAATGTTTCATCTCTTATAAATTAAGATTTCTTTAAAATCTAGTTTCAACTTTGTTACTTAGCTGTAGTTTATTTTAAGCAGTCAAAAATAGCATTCAAGATAAAAGCAGTTTAATGCTTGACATAACATTTTAAATAATTTTGTTTGATAAATTATTATTTAATAAATTTTATTTTCACATTTCTAGATTTATTTCTGTTGTTTTAACTTTAATTTCTAATAAAGTGACCTATAGCATAGTATTCTCTCTATGCTTGGTGGTTTTTGAAAATAATTAATTTTTCTCATAGGCAGGAAAGTTGTTTTCTGATGCTACTAGAAAAAAAATGTTGATATAATAGTGTTTCTTATAAATGCATTGCTTGGTGTCAAGTCTATCCAGACTAAACAGAAAAGAGTTTGATGCTTCAAAATACTGAAAATCTTTTTAAAAAGTCTTTGGCTTATGTATTGATTTGATTTCTATAAAATGTGGCTATCAAAAATATTTGAAGTGTGAAACAGAAACTTCATTGAAAGTAAAGTCTATGTATCTTCATCAGATAATTTTACTTTTATTATTCTAAAGAAGGAAGTTAATTCTGTTATTTGCATCCAAAGTTTCATATGTGTAGGAAGGAGTGTCAATAAATGATATACCTCAGTGACTCACAATCACTTCTGCAGTTAATGAATGAGTAAAAAATTCAATGAATCAAACACCAAACTAAGCTCTTAGATATAAGTTGACAGTTGTAATGTTCAAAGTAATCCATTGAGCTAGGCATTATTATCAGTCAACACATCTGGCATATGGAAAGCTTAAATAACATGCCCAAATAATCGAGCTAGAATATGACAATAGTTATAAATGATATAAAACTGAATTGTTTAACTGCAAGTAATATGATAATATGATGTTTCTAAAATACCATGCTAGTTTTCAGATAGTCAGGTTCAAGACATGTAGTAATTAGCCTAGGATTATGCTTGCCTCCTAGATGGATTGATTAGTATAACCAGAAATGAAATGATTTTCAAGATAGCTAGTGATGATGAAAGAGTACCTGAAATTAAAGGAACACATGACTTTAGACTTATATTGAGGAAATTGATGAACAAAGAACAATGCAGGATAATATTAAATAACATAGAAAAATATGTTCAAATATTAGAGACTTTAATACTGAGATACAACCAGTATAGTGTCTACATTTTAAGCTTTCAGCCAATAGTTGTTGAATACATTGAAATCATCATGTAATCTAAATGTGTGTATATATATATATATATATATATATATATTTCCTAATAATGTTCCAATATATTTCCAACAATGATATAGTTATGGCAAGATATCCAATGTAAGAAAAAGTAATAAAATTTCCCTAAAGATACATAATGTAAAAAATCAATTTATATATTAATTGTGCTGGAAGATTCTTAGGTAACTAATATCACAATACCAGAAATATGTAAAAACTACTTTTAGAGTTTAAAATTTTTTAATATATGGCCAAAAGTTTTATAGTATACATAACCTATTGCAAGCACTCAATAAATACATATAGGATTTTGATTTTTAAAGAATATAGTTTTGTGAAAACAAGGGAAACTATCATATAAAATAATAATTTTTATTATTAAGTCTGTGTCTTGGTGTTTTGGGATGTGCTTTTTCTTTCCCTGCAGCACTCCTCAGGAAGGTGATCCTTTGTATGGAGATAGATAGGGTCCATACACTACAGCACAGATCCACCACTACAGCACAGGATCCTGTAATGCTTTATATCTACCTGTTCATTGATGAATGAGGGTCACAGAGGGTAAACACAGAGGACACACAGCATATCAGAAAACAGAAAAGCTGTGTGTGGTACCATCACCTCAGCCATTCAGGCAAAACACTGAGCACAAGGTGAACCCCAAGGGTATATGCTGTGTACAAACAGAAAGTGAAACATCAAAGGCAAACTGTGTGTAGAACTAGGGGTTGATAAATAATTGATGTTCTGACAGTAGCACCATGTATAGACGCTGGAAAATAAACCATACACTTTTCTAATTTTGTCCTATTTAAGATAAGCTTTATATATTATCATAGAGTCATATTCACAGTGAGTCATATTCATAATGACTCTTAGCCTTGTCATGGATGAATGTTAGTATTTCCTTTAAATTTTACATGCTGAAAAAAATTATATTTTGAAACCCTATCTCCCAATGATGGTGTTAGGAGGTGGGGCCATTGGAAGGTAATTAGCATTGATGAGGTTATGAGGACAGAGCCCTAATGAATGAGATTAGTGTCCTTATAAGACTCATGAAAGAGCTTGCTCCCCATCTCTACTATCTGCCATGTGAGGATACAGGAAACTGGGAATCTGAAATCCAGAAGAGCACCCTCAGCAGAATTGAACTATTCTGATACTCTGACCTCTGACTTCCAAACTTCATCCATGTGAGAAATAAATTTCTGTTGTTTAAGCCACCCAATCTGTGACATTCGGTTAAAGCAGCCAGAACTGACTAAGACAGCCACTACCTCAACTGCTGGGAGAGAACACCCAATGTAGTTTTCTCCTAACTTGCCCTTTCTGCCCCACACCAATCCCCCAACCTAGGCTGAGAGCCAGACCTCTTTGGTGAAGGCATAGCCATGACCCAGTGAATGACAATGAAGTTGTGCTGATCTTATGACTGGAAGAACTTACTGAAAATCTTCACTCCGGAATTGCTGGATAAATGTTATCTGGTATTGTAAGCAGGACCAATCATAGGGAGGAACCACTCCTAAGAACTGTTGTGAACCAAGTGGAAAGTAGACCAGGGAAAGCTGCTTGAGGCTGCATGCTGCTAGCTGCCTTGACCTTCAGAGCCAGGAGCTATAGTAGCAGTAGCAAGAGAGAAGCGCATCAGAATCTGGGAGAGAGGCTACTGGCAAAGTTATTGTTCGTTTAGTGGCACAGACGAAATCACAATGTTGAAATGCAATGAACTAACCACTGTCACAGTTGTTTATCTTATCAACAAAGATGTCTCTTTTACCTTCTCACTTCTAACTAGATTTGAAACACCAATCCTCCAGCTAGCTTTCTTTCCTTTTTTCAAAACAGAAAATAAAAATATTAATTTACCCTGTCTGGTGTAGCTCAGTGGACTGGCGCCAGCCAGGGAACCCAAGTGTTCGATTCCCAGCCAGGGCACATAACCGGATTGCAAGCCAGGTTGCAAGTCAGGTCTCCAGCCAGGTCCCCAGCTGGAGGCAGGTGAAAGACAACCATACATTGATGTTCCTCAACTTTTCTTCCTCCTTCCCTGCCCTTCTCTCTAAAATTAATGAATAAAATCTTTAAAAAAATATTATAAACTTCTCATCATTTTTTATTCCTGTCCACTTTCTCCTAATATGGTTCACTTAAGAAAGCTTTACTTTTTTTTTTACAGCATTCTTCAATATTGAGCAATTTCAATTACCATCGACACCCTCTAGGCAGATGAAGATCTCAAGGCTCCCTACTTCATTTTAATAATAACCAAATTACATATTTCATAGCACTGTGTGGAGCTAAAATATACAATAAGTCTGTTAAAGATGGAAAAATGTAAATAAATCATATTTATATTTAAAAGGGATTTCTCGGCTTGTCCTAAATAATAGACTTTGGATAGTCATCGAAGCAAAGGACAACTGCAATAGTCAAGGTGATATATGGTGGTGGGAGGGGTAGAAGTGCTGAGAAAGTATCACATCTAGTATATATTCTGACATAGGCACAATGGAATTTTCTGGCGGATTGCATATAGATTGTGAAAAAAAGCAGGATTCAAGGATGATTTCAAAGATGTTAGCTTGACAAATTGATTTGTCTAAAATTACTTGATATAAATAATTTATATATATTACACACATATTCAAACTATGTACTAGAAGTAACACATCACTTGTCTTTTTTTTTCTAATTATGACTTTTTTGAAATCTGATAATTATTCTAGGTAGCAAGTAGTTGCTCTTGAATTTTTAATAGATATGAATGATGAGTATTAAAACTTCCATATTCTTCATGTACTACAGTTCATTCTTGTTAATAAATTAGTTATATTTAGGATAAAGCTCTAAAATAAAAAAGCTCTATTAAAACAAAATTTTTATCCTCACCTGAGAACATTCTTGTTGGTTTTAGAGAGTGGGGAAGAGAGGGTGAGACAGAGGGTGAGAAATGTTGATGTGAGAGAGAAACATGGATCACCTGCCTCTCCTATACCACAGCCTGGGACCTAATTTGCAACCCAGGCTTGTGCCCTGATTGGAAGTCAAACCCACAACCTTCGTTTATGAGATGATGTTCCATTGAACTGAGCCACACAAGCCAGGGCAAAACTCTATACTCACTCAGGTCTTTCATCCTTTACTAAGAAAAATTAAAGATAGGAAAGACTAAAATAACAATAGCTAAAATAGAAAAATAGACTAAGAGTAGCAAAGAATACAAAGCCTGTTTGAGGCACTTCTGGTATTTTCCATTTTTAAATTATTAACTAGTCTAAGTGGGTTGTGATTTTATTTTAATGTAATCATATTTTTCAAGGTGGTATTTTATTTTGTACCTTATTTTTTTTTCAAATATAGTAGTTTACATTCATTATCATTTTGTATTAGTTTCAGGGGTATAGCATCATGGTTAGATAATCACATACTTAACAAAGTGTTTTCCCTGATATTTTCAGTGCCAACTGGGACCATACATAGTTATTATAATATTATTGATTACATTTACTAAGCTGTACTTTATATCTCCATGACTATTTTGTAACTACCAACCTGTACTTCTTAATCCCTTTACCTTTTGCAGCCAGTTCCTCAACTCCCTCCCTTCTGGCAACCATCAGTTTGTTGTTTGTATCTATAAATCTGTTGCTGTTTTGTTTGTTTATAGTATTCTTTAGATTCCACATATAAGGGAAACCATATGGTATTTAACTTATTTCACTTCTCATAATACCCTCTAGATTATCCACACTATCACAAATAATAGTACTTTATTTTTTATGACTAATATTCCACTGTAAAACTGTACCAACAATTTTTTATCCACTCATCTACTGATGGGCACTTGGGCGGCTTCCAAATTTTGGCGGCTGTAAATAATGTTCAAATGAACATGAGAGTCCATATAGTCTTTCAATTAATGTTTCAGCGTTCTTCGGATACAGTCCTGGAAATGGAATTCCTAGCTCATACTATAGTTCCATTTTTAATTATTTTTGAGATAATGCCATTATGCTTTCCACAGTGGCTGCACCAGTCTGCATTCCCACCAACACTGCAAAAGGGTTCCTTTTTCTGTACATCCTCACTAGCACTTGTTGTTTATTGGTTTATTGATGTTAACTACTCTGAAAGTATGAGATGATATATCGCAGTTTTAAGTTGCATTTCTCTGATGATTAGTGATGTTGAGCATCTTTTCTTATGTCTGTTGGTCATCTGTATGTCCTCTTTGAAGCAAAAATCAAAGAAATTTAATCAGAAAATAATAGAGAAAATCAATAAAATAGAAAGGTGTTTCTTTTAAAATATTAAAATTGATAAAGCTTTGTCTAAACTAGCAAAATTTAAATGATGAGACACAATTCACCAATATCAGAAATAAAAAGGATATTGTTGTAGGTGTCACAGCCATTAAAGCATAATGAGATATTATGAAAACCTCTATGTTCATAAAATCAACAATTTAGAAAAATGTGTGAATTTCTTGAAAACCATAAATTACCTGTGGCGGGTAGAGGCCTCTCACTACTGGAAAATTGAAGAAAAAGTATTATCATTTCATAGTCACCAGAAGAAATGTAGCCCCTACAATTCCTGTGTTTTTTAAGTCACTAAGTTTGTGATAATGTGTTGCAACAACAATACAAAGCTAATACATTAATAGAACTAAATCAAGATGAAATAGACAATCTGAAGCAATAACTACTCAAAAAATTGATTAAGTAGCTTGAGAGCTCTGTAAAAGGAAAGTTGAATGTCCAATGATTTCCTAATAGATGTTTAAAAAGTATTGAATATTCTCTTTTAGAAAATAGATCATCAACCTGTTTTATCTTTGATAATAAATAAAAGACAAACCAAAAAAGAAAGAAAATTAAAGATCATTATTTCTCATAAACTTATATACAAATCCTGAACAAAGTATAAAAAGAGTAATACACATTGTCAAGTGGGAGGTATGTAAGGATGGTTCAACATTTGAGAGTTAATATAATCCAACAAATCAAGAGGATAAAATAGAAAAGTTGCCCTGGCTGGTAGCACAGCGGATAAGGCGCCAGTCTGCGACCCAAAGGTCGCAGGTTCAATTCCCCAGCCAGGGCATATAACCAGGTTGCAAACCAGGTCTCCAGTCAGGTCTGTGGCTGGAGGCAGGTGAAATGCAACCATACATTGATGTCTCTCTCCCTTTCTGCCTCTCTCCCTTCCCCTCTTTCTAAAACTAATGAAATAAAATCTTTAAAAAAAATAGAAAAGTTATATGAAAAGCAAAAGAAGTTGGCTAAATACAATACTGCTCTTGGCAAATTAGAAAGAGGGGAAAAGTTCTTTAACTTTATGATATGTATCTGCAGTAGAAACTTACAGTTAACTTCATATTTAATAATACAAGATTTAATGTTTTCCTCCTAAAATTGGAAAGCAGACAAAACTGTGCCCTATTACACCTGCTATATAATAGAATGCTAGAAGTTTTAGAAATGACTTAATTGTAATATTCTTTGCTCCTATTTTTTGAATAATTCTAAATGTATTAATTTGAATCTTTCTCCAAAACAAAACCATTTTCCAAGACAGATACAATGCTTTTGATTATATTAGAAATGTATCAAGAAACATGTCTGCCAGAAGTGGGTTACATGTTTAATGTAGGTGAATTCATAACTAAAAGGAAAGGGGTCACTGGAGTCTGTCAAAAAGTAATGCTCAAAATATTTTTTTGAATTCCTCACCAAACATAGGCTTGAAATGGATAATATAATCATTGATTTAGAAATTGTTCATTCTGAATTGTTTGATTTCTTTCAAAATTTGTCAAACAATAATGTATTCATATTGATATTTTGGGGGATCTTAATCAAAACTTAACTGACTTCTTTTGCATGAATTGTTTGCTAGTATAAATGATCTTCAACTGTTAGTTTTCAGAGCCAGTCTGGGTTGTAGATTCAATACTTTTAGGCCTTTGTTCCCAATGGAGCAGAAATATATATATATATATATAAAAACCCCACAAATATTTAGGAAAAAAAATTAAAGACAAAACTAAACCACAGGAGGTATAACTTCATATGAATAGTCAAACAAATGCAAAATTAAGGCAAATAACGTTAGACTGAGTAAGTTAACAGCAAACATACAGTTATGAACATGAAGTTATATGCTAAGACCCAGGACTTATTTAACTATATGCGTCACCCAACAAAAAGTCAAATGAACAGAAACCAAGCTTTACAATCTGCCAGTTAGTAACAATGTCTAGCATAAGAAAATAAATTTCACACTAATAATTAAGCACATCAAGCCAGCGTTCAGATTATGTTTGAAATCATCTCATCAGGCAGCAAACTGGAAGGAATGAAAGGATTTTAAGAATAGGGGCAACCTGGGTAACTTGCCTAGTTTCTATTTATCTGAGTATACCATTGAGTGATGCCACATGAGTCCTCAATATGGTATTCAGAAAAAATAAAGAATTTTCAAGATGTGAGATCATCTCTCAATATATAAAAATCATGAAATTGGATTTAGAGCTTATGTAAATAAAGGAGAGCTGGTTAGATGTGAAATCACTGAGCAAACCGAAGTGTTGCTCTGAGTAAGGATTAGGGCAAGAGTGTCTTGGTATTGGCTCCAAACAAGAGTCATTGACATCTATCTAAATATCATGATTTATGTTGTCTAGGGGACAGTGATTAGTATTGGTTTACAGCAAGTGTGTGTTGATATTCAGTCTTAAGAATGTGTTCACTGTAGTTTCTACTATTCTGGCTGATGTTTAAAGTGTGAGACTGAATAAGCTAGTATGTCATTGATTGATAACACCAGTTTACATCCATCTTGGTACTCACTTGTTACTATGACTATGAAGTTGTCATTGAGTGATTAAATAGTTTGGAAAACATTTCTGATAGCACTGGTATAATAAGTTGTCCTTCCTGGGTATGTGGGGACTAATTTATTTTTTTTTTAATCTCAATGGATATTGACTGAGAAGCTCTTCCCTGGAAATTAAGTAACAGATAATTTTCCATTGCTACAATGATATCAGTTTCTGCTTGCCCATTCTTCATATTTTGGTTATAAAATTTAAGCAATTCACAATAACTTTTCACCTATTTCAGCCCTAGAGATTGTGGTCTATTTGACTACTGACATAAATCACTGTGTCAAGTGAGACCACCAGAACTCTGCCTCCCTGACACTTAGTAGTAAACTTGTAGAAGCATCCTCTAAATAAATCCATCTGGGTGCTGACTGACCCAAAGAGGACAGTCAGCACCAAGATTTTTAATAATGTTGTTGCTGCCCCTTCTCAGCAACTGCCTTATCACTGTAGGAAAGGTAGTGTCACCTGTGCCCTCCCTGGGAATGACATGTAGTAGCTTAACCTGTCCACCTCCCTTGGCTTTTTAATTCCAGTGACATTAAGATGAACATTGATATAAGGTGATCTTAGCAGCTTATTTCTGAGATTGTCCCTTAAACAAATAAATGTTTATATGTAGTCTTACATATACTCTGACACCCCACCTATTCTATTCCTTTCAAAATTTAGTCCCAGTGTGCTGTACTAATTCTAGTTGATGCCTACTACCAGGGTCTTGCAACCTTTTGGTTAATAATCCTTTGCTTCTCATAATATGAACAGTGTCTCCTCAATTAGGACATGGCCTGGATGATTTCTACATTCAGAATTCATTGGAACTTTAATTAAAGCCTAATATATTAACATTTCAAATTTCTTCATCATTCTTTGAAAAGTAGTTTTGGGTACAAGTTGCCATTTTCTGTATATATTAGAAACTAGATATAATTAAAACTATGCAAGTTATTGGCTTTAAACTAAAAATATTTCAGATGGATTGTGAAAGGCTTAACTACATACCATCCTTCTTATGGACTGAGAGACAATATTTTGCTGAGAAAGTTCCTCCAACTGGTCTATGTGAATTAATGCAAACCTCATAAAATTCCCAGACAACTTATATAAAGTTGTTTTAAAAAATCCTTCAGCCTTTTAGGAGGAAAAAATTATAACCTTCTTTCAAATTTCCATGGAAAAGCAGAGGATGTAGGGTAGCCCAAATGATCTTAAAACAGATAAATGTAGTTGATATGTACTATGTGATTATAAAGATATAACATAAGGGTGCAATAATGAAGCAATATAGTTGGTTCTGGTGTAAAGATAGACTTACAGATTAATCAAATAGAGCACAAATTACACTTACATTTATATGTGCAATGGATTTTCAACAAAGATGTCAAGCTCATTTAATGGGATAATACCAAATAACCTATAGTTAAATATTTAGAATTACTGGATTATTTACTTAAGCTTGCTGGTTACAAGATCAATATATAAAAACATCAATTGCAATTTTATACTTAATAACTTTAGGTATAAAATACATAAATTGTAGAATAGTCATACAATGAAAATTATACAGGAATTGCAATCAATGGTGCCATTAAATTGAAATATCAACAAATCTTATGAGCATATTATGAAATAAAAAGAGCCCAGAACTAAAGAATAAATATTCTACACTTCATTTAAAGAAATTTGCACACAGTCTATACTGAAACATGGTACATGATATCAGGATAGAATTTATTTCTAGTAATGAGGGAAGTGGGATGTCTGGAAGAGAACATTTCCAGGGCCCCCACTGAGTTGGCAATATTTTATTTCCTGATGTGGATTTATTTACTTTGTAATAATTTATTGAATTCTTATGATTTATGTAATTTCTGCAAGTACTTTATATATCAATCAAGTATTTTTATTTATTTATTTAATCATATTTTTAAATATTTTATTTATTATTTTTAGAAAGAGGGGAAGGGAAAAAGGCAAGAGAGAGAGACACACATCAATGTATGGTTGCCTTTCACCTGCCTCCATCTGCGGGTCTGGCTGGAGACCTGGCTTGCAACCTGGTTATTGTTGCCCTGGCTGGGAAATCGAAACAGTGATCTTTGGGTTCCTATGTTAGAGCCTTATCAATCAAGTATTTTTAAAATGAGACTACTATGGCTGTATCTCAGTGTTTGTTGCCTTCAGAACTCATCAAAACCTGTACTCATGACATTTTGAACAGAAAAAAAAATGTTTCTGCACTCAGTGGTTTCTCGGGACTCATTATGCTTCTTAGAACTTGTATGAGTCATGACACCGACCTTCCAACTCCCTTTTCCCAACAAGAGAAAATGCTTCATCACTCATTGATTGCTAGGTACTTGTCGGGTTTTGGCTCCCATCATGACATTTTTTTTTAAAGATTTTATTTATTTATTTTTTAAGACAGGGGAAGGGAGAGAGGCAGAGAGGGAGAAAGACATCAATGTATGGTTGCCTTTCACCTTCCTCCAGCTAAGGATCTGGCTGGAGACCTGGCTGGAGACCTGGCTAGAGACCTGGCTAGAGACCTGGCTTGCAACCTGGCTATGTGCTCTGGCTGGGAATGGAACCAGAGGCCTTTGGGTTTGCAGGCCTGCGCATTAGCCACTGTGACACCAGCTAGGGCTTCATCATGACTTTTGTAAGAAACCAACAAGTACCAAGATACCACTGCATTTTACCCATCAGTTTATTAAAATTTTCAAATTTTGAAAGCTTCAATCTTTGGCAAAATTGTGGAAAATAGATATTCATATGCTGTTGGAGTTTCTCTAAATTGGTATAGTTACATTTATGCTAATTTAGATCATCTATTAAATTTAAATTTTATTATTACATATTTATTACATTAATTTATTATTAACAATGAGATGTTTATTTTCTCACTATTTGTAGTGGTAAGATAGTTGTTTAACTACAAGACCCTGGCTGGTGGCACAGTGGATAAAGTGCCAGCCTGCAAACCCAAAGATCACTGGTTCGATTCCTTAGTCAGGGCACATTATCAGGTTGCCAACCAGGTCTCCAGCCATGTCCACAGCTGGAGGCAAGTGAAAAGCAACCATACATTGATGTCTCTCTCCCTCTGTGCCTCTCTCCCTATGCCTCTCCCTGAAAATAATAAATAAATTCTTTAAAAAATACAATATATTTTCACTACATTTTTCAACAATTAAAAATTATAAAGTAGAAATTTTGTGAAATTGCACAGAAATAATTTTATGGTAAATTGCTGTATGAAAACTGAAGAGAGCAGAATGACGAAAACATAATGCCATGAAAGTAGTTTCATTATAGGAATTAACTGGATCAAAGTGCAAGGCATTCTTAGGATACTTTATAATTTATACAGAAGAGTAATGTTCATCAAACATAATTTTACATTAATTACATGATTTTACATTAATTATGTAATTAATCCTTAGAGCACCCCTAGAAATAAGGAGGCTCTGATTATTTACTTTATTTGCCAATGAAGGAACTAAAATTTGCTGGAACTAGGAAATAGAACCAAAAAACCACATAGTTTTCCCCGGCTGGTAGCATAGTGGATAAGGCGCCGACCTGTGAACCCAAAGGTTGCTGGTTCGATTCCCCAGCCAGGGCACATAACCAGGTTTCAAGCCAGGTCTCCAGCCAGGTCTGTAGCTGGAGGCAGGTGAAAGGCAACCATATATTGATGTTTTTCTTCCTCTCTGCCTTTCTCCCTTCCTCTTTCTCTCTCTGAAAATAATAATAAATAAAATAAATAAAACAAAAACAAAAACAAACAAAAAAACCACATAGTGATGGGGTGAAGGTTTTAGCTTACCAACTAAACAATTAAAAAATAATCCCATGCCCTGGCTGGTAGCACAGTGGATAAGGCGCCGGCCTGTGAACCCAAAGGTCACAGGTTCGATTCCCCAGCCAGGGCACATAACAAGGTTGCAAACCAGGTCTCCAGTCCCGTCTGTGGCTGGAGGCAGGTGAAAAGCAACCATACATTGATGTCTCTCTCCCTCTCTGCCTCTCTCCCTTCCCCTCTTTCTAAAAATAATGAAATAAAATCTTTAAAAAAAAAAAAAATATCCCACATATAAAGCATTGAATGAAAAAATTTCCCAGATTATCTGAAAGAGGCCTCCAGAGAACATCAAATTTAGTATACAGGCCATGGCATCTTGAAATGCACTTAGATTTTACTGTGCAACATGAATATTCACTAGACATAATTTTATAATTTATATGAGTGAAAGTACTCATTATTTATTGGTTTTAGCAAATAATCACCAGGGTAATATATATAGTACAACTGTTATTTCCAGTCACCCCCACTATCATTTGACCCCAGATTATTTTTCTCCTTCAAAAAAAGAGGTACCTGGCTGGTGTGACATAGTGGATTGGCACCAGCCTGTGAACCAATATGTCATTGGTTCTATTCCCAGTCAGGGCATATACCCAGGTTGCAAGCCAGGTCTCCAGCCAGGTCCTTAGCTGGAGACAGGTGAAAGACAACCATACATGGATGCTTCTCTCTCTTCCTTCCTCCCTGCCCTTTCGCTCTGAAAATAATGAATAAAATCTAAAAAAAAAAAAACAAATAAAATAAAACAAAAACAAACAAACAAAAAAGAGGTAGCAGGAAACCCTTTCCCTGAGCCATTTTTGTGATTCTGTTCTCACTGCTAAAAGGGGAATGCAGCTTTGGAAGAAAAGGCTGAAGGAAGAAAACGGTCATAAAATTTCATTAGCACAGATTGTAAGAGGAAAAAAGGTTGTCTCCAATGTATTTGTTTACAAAAAATTCCACAAATATATAACCTGACAAAAGTAACTCCTAAATAATGGAAGGACAAGATTTAGAATTTAGATTGCTCCCTGTGTTGTGACCACAGACTGACAGGGTGTTTCTGAAGCTTTTGAACAGATAATTACTTACTTTGCTATCTCAATATCTCAATATTATTGTTTTATTCCTAAATGGCAGATCTTACTTTTAAAAGCCAATTCCATTCAAAGTTACAAAGTACATGTCTGAACTTTTGACACAGACATTTTCAAAACTCAGTAAAATAGTTATTGCAATAGAACCCAGGAGCCTAACCTCTTTTTTCTTTAGAATTTTTACAAGCTTGTTTTCTTTCTTTGTGAAAATCCATTCAAATTATAAGGTTTTTCTTTTTTTGCATTTTTATTAGTATTTATTATATCAGTGCAATGCGGTGACATCTTTTCTGATAAATTATTGCTGGTTGTGACAAGCGATGAGTAACTGAAATAATTTGTTTCCAAATTGAATTTGCTTAATGTGTCTTCTGATTATTTGTTATGACTGCAGTTGCCATATTGTATATATTAACAGTTATCATTACATTCCAAAGAAAATAATATTTCAACAAAGGTATTAATTAAGATTTTATGGTTATCTGTGATTTATGGATATAAAAAAATGAAAGGCTAAAATTTACTATTGATTCAGTTTATATCTTCATTTGTCTAAAAATTGAATGGACCTTGTGTATCATTTCTGAAAATTAAGACCCACAAAAATAGTGTCAAATATGCTACACCATATTTCCTTTTTGCTAATGTTTCATTTCCTATTTGTGTCTATAAAGAATAATCTATGAAATTTTCATTGTGTTTAGTTTTTCATTTTTCATCACACTGCTCATACTAAATTTTAAAAATAGCATGCAAGTAGCAACAACAATTTTCATAGAATTGGCCCTAACATAGCAATATACTTTCAAGATGCACATTCTTCTGATACAGAATAAGAGGTTTGTTGATTGATTTTTTAAAGTTCTTTTCAGCAGACATCTAATATTTTCAACAGTAAACCATGGGCCTATTAAAATGTAACTAAAAGCCTTTTACACTACAGAATATCTGAATTAATATGTTTTGTGTAACATAACTTTCTTCCACTATAGAATCATTTAAAACAAAAATCAGTCTAAAAGTGGTGAGTAAAGAAGGGAATGGTTTTAAACATAATAAGGTGCATATCACTGGTTGTCTCCCCCAAATGTCTCCTCTTGTCCTCATTTTCTGCAGAAACCTAATCTTTTTCAACTTTATGTTTTTTCATTATTCAGGTAACTCCATGTTCAGCTTCTGAAGTGGCTCTAATGGCTATGTATTTAATTCTATCCATCTTGGTCAGGAGTGGTTTAGAATAACCATGTGATCCAAACCAATGAGTACAAAGCTATGGTTTACTAAGATATATTGGCAAAACTTTGTGACTCTTGTTAAGTTTCAAAAAATGTCATGTTATATGTGGAAATAAAAATCAAAATAGTACAAGGCTACTGTCATCAAAACAGCATGGTAGTGGCATAAGAATAAACATGTAGATCAATGGAACAGAATAGAGAGCCCAGAAATTAACCCAGGACTCTATGGTCAACTCATATTTGACAAAGGGGGAAGGAACATCAATGGAGTAAAAACAGCCTCTTCAACAAATGGTGTTGGGAGAACTGGACAGCAACATGCAAAAAGATAAAACTAGACCACCAACTTACACCATACACCAAAATAAACTCAAGATGGATAAAGGATTTAAACATAAGCAGTGCCACCATAAAGGTCCTGGAGAAAAATATAGGCAGTAAACTTTCGGATATCCTATGCAAAAATATGTTTACTGATA